>JAOWAD010000018.1:0-112901 GCA_025698515.1 Gossypium sturtianum | reverse complement strand
ACCACTACTTCCAAAGGATCGACGAGTAGAGAAAGATCGAGTGATTTAGTCCTCATAATAATCGATTAGTCAAATCTATCGATCCGCTTAGCAAAATAACCAAGTAGCGATATCGAATGGACTAAGAAGAAACTCCTTACCTTAATCGATGATGAACTCCGATTCCCACCGATTCAACTTATGACTAAGGATGAGTCTGGCAAGGATGTGAGATCTCACCAACCCCACAAGAACACTACAAAAGGAGATGATCACGATATGAGGGGAGTAGAAGGAAATGGTGTTTCGATTTTAGAAATAAATTGAGACAACCAATGATGATGGTCACACCTTCGGCTATGGAGAAAAAGAAGATGAAAGGAAAAGAATGAAGCCACTTACCCGATTCAACCAAGGAAGAAAGTGATCAACACGTAAGATGGAGAAGAGAGAATGGCTAGGAGGATTCGGCTACTTTAGAGAGAAAAGAACAAGCAAGATTCTGGCCATCAAAAATATTGACTAAAGAAAAAGAGAGAAGGGTTGAAGAAATGGTGAAAAGAAAAGAAAAGATGGAAAAGAGGTGTCAGAGAGTTTCGGCCTACACTAAGGAAAAGATGAGCAAAATGGCTTGAGTTTCTTGCAAACAAAGGAAAAGGTTGGAAAAGAAGCACAAAAAAATGTTCAAAAAGAGAGAAAACTTTTCATGCACAAAACTTGTAAAAGGCTATAGGAAATTTGGCTCCTAATTCCCCCCAAAACCGTAAGTCCCTAACACCAAAAGATTATGGTTGACCAAATTTTCTTTCCCCAAGCACCTCCCAAAATTCTCGCCAACATATCCCCTTTATCTCTTTCCTTTACTTCTTTCCTATTTTTCCCTTTGATCTCCTCCTTTCTCTTTTCCTTAGTCTTCTTTCCATCATTTGAAAGTCTTCCTTTCCTTCTATAGAGCCATGGCCGACACTTACCATCTTCCACCTGATTAGCACAAAAAAATTTTGCAATAGGTGAGATTCAAACTCCACCCTTAAGCCCCTTCTTCATGTGACGCCTCACCACTTTGCTACTAGCTCTTCTTGTGCTAGCAAAATACTCACTTATTCTTTTTAAGTCTTGACGCTACTTGCCTTCTCCCCTTAAGTGCATAAACAAAAAAATTCTACCAAGGCCCAACTCAACCCCAAGCCTTCTTAGGGTCCCTAAACATACACAACTAACACTCTTAGCTAGCCTAACGCATGGTATAATGCAAAATATAAAATCCTGAATTTGGGATGTTACAATTCTACCTCTTAAAGAAATTTCTACCTCGAAATTTACTGATTAAAAGAGATGAGGGTATTGTTGCTTGGATCGTGTCCTCAGGCTCCCATGTAGCTTCCTCCGACCCGTGATTACGCCATAATACTTTGACTAACTGAATCGAATTCCTTCAAAGACCTTAATGTCCCGATCTAAAATCAGACTGGCTCTTCTTCAAAACCGACAAGTCGTCTTATCTCAACTTCCTCCACCGGGCACTACATATGAGACGGATCCAAACGATAACACCTTAACATGGAGACATGGAATACGCCTATGTATCGACTTAACTCCGAGGTAACTCAGTCGATAAGCCACCGCCCAACACGCTTCAATACACGGTGGGTCTGAGCAAATCTAGGGCTCAACTTGCCCTTCCACAAAATCTTAGATCTTTTCCAAGGTGAGACCTTCCGAAAGACCTCGAGCAACCCACAGAGAACTCTATCTCCTTCCGCCTGATTCGCTGTATGATTTTTGTCCCCGCCTGCGGCTTCTTTAATCGAGGCCGAATTACCTTTACTTTTCCTCCGCTTGAGATCAATTTCGACCCAATAACTCGCCGCTGCCCCCAACTCGGTCAAAGAAGTAGAGAGTATGACACCTACGACCATACAACGCCTCATAGGGTGCCATCTCGATGCCGGATTGATAACTATTGTTGTATGCAAACTCGCCAATGGTAGAAAATCTTCCCAACTACCTCGAAGTCAATCACACGGCCCTTAACATGTCTTCTAGAATCGGATTACTCTCTCCGATCGACTCATCATCATGCGGATGAAACGCCATGCTGAAATTTAGTTTTGTACCAAAGCTTCATGTAAAGTCTTCCGTAACTGATGTAAACCTAGATCCTCGTCGATAAAATAGACATCGGTACCCCATGCAACCCTCACGACTTCGCTATATTCAACTTGGCCAACTTCATGAACGATAATCCGCACGCAATGTAGAAAATTAGCAGATTTCATTAACAGATCCACTATTACCCATACTGAATCTTTCTTAGTAGGCGTTAAAGGTAACCCACCAAAAGTCCATCGTTATCCTTTCCCATTTCCATAGTGGGATTTTCACCAGGTTGTAGCAACCCCGGCGGCGCTTGATGTTCCACCTTCACCGCTGACATGTCAAACACTTGCTCACGAAATCGCAACCTCCGCTTCAACCCCGCCACCAATGCCGCTCACTGAGGTCTCGTGACATTTGTTTCCGGTGCATAGCATATGTGCTACTATGCGCCTCCACGTAGAATCATTTATCTCAATTCCAAATCCACGGGCATACAAACTTTCCGCTAAACACAATACTCCATCACTATTTAATCCAAAATCCCCTATCTCACCATATTCCACTTATGCGTTTCCTAGAACCCAACCTTTCATATAACAACCGCTTCCTTAATCTCGACTTACCCACACAGTGCTTCACTTGAAGTTTAGCTAACAAGCTACCATCTTCATAAAGGGTTGAGATGAGTGAACATTGTTCTCAAATACGATATCATCTTATGACTCAACGCATCCGCCACTACGTTAGCTTTACAGGTGATACTCGATTGAGCAACATAATCTTTCAACAATTTATCCACCTCCATTGCCTTAAGTTCAACTCCTTCTCGGTAAGGAGGTACTTTAGACTCTTATGGTCCGTGTAGATAATTGACTTCTCCCCGTGCATGCAGATAGTGTCTCCATATCTTGAGCAAATACCACTTGCAGACTAACTCTAAATCATGAGTGGGATAGTTCACCTCATGCGGTCTTAATTGACGAGATGCATAAGCCACCACTTTCCCCTCTTGCATCAACACACATCCCAGCCCGTGTGTGACGATCATAATAAACAATACCACCTCAGGTTGAATCAATACCGGCGCTTCGCTGAATCTTCTTCAATCTCTCAAAGCTTTCTTATCTGCTTATCTCGACCACACAAGCGGTACTCCTTACACAATAGTTTAGTTAGGGTGCAAAGAATCAACGAAAACCCCTCAACGAATCGCCTATAATACCCAAATGCAAACCTAGAAAACTTCGATTTCGCCATCGACTTCGTGGCTTCCAAATCCAATACTGACCTCGATCTTCCGGGGATCAACTCTAATTCCCTCGGTAGACACAACATGCCCCAAAAGGTCATTTCCTCACCAAAATTCACTTACGAATTTGGCATACAACCGCTTCTCCCTTAATATCTCTGCAATACGACTGTGAGATGCGAACCATGCTCCTCTTACTGTCTTTGAGTACACCAAGATGTCATCTATGAACACCACCACAAACCGATCTAGATAGGGTTGGAAGACTCAGTTCATCATGTCCATAAATGTAGCCCGGGTGCATTTGTCAACCCAAACGGCATCACCAAGAACTCGTAATGCCCATAACGAGTTCGAACGTTAGTTTTGCGAATATCCGCCTCCTTGACCTTTAGTTGGTGATACCTCAATCTCAAATCTATCTTCGAGAAGACCTAAGCTCCTCAGCAAATGATCGAATAGATCATCGATCCTCGTGAACGGGTACTTGTTCTTGATCGCCAACTTATTCAATTCTCTATAATCGATGTACATACGCATCGACCCATCCTTTTCTTAACGAACAAACCGACGCTCCCCATGGTGACACACTTGGTCGAATAAATCCACGGTCCAACAACTCCTAAATTTAAGCTTTAAGTTCCACTAGCTCCTTCCATGCCATTCTCAGTATGGAGCATTGGACACCGATGTAACACCCAAACCCGACAGACACCACGCTCCTAATCTGTATGTTACTGGGGAAAACGTTTTTGATGATCAGATTTTTCGTTTAAAAGCGGGGTGAAACATAGTGAACTTGAAGAAAATTTGGAGTAGGCCTGTTTGATTAGATTTTGTAAACTTATCCAAAGTATATAGTTAAAAACGGTTGATTTCATTTAGCATTTCCAATAGTTTCTTAGTACTATTTTGAAACATTTTTGACTTAGTAGAATATCGAGTTTGGTTTGAAAATCATTTGAGTTTACTTTGTAGCAAAGCATAGTGAGATACCCGATGGTATGGTTTAAAACACATTATGTTATAGTTTTGAAAAATATTATCTTACCAAATTTTAGTAAAATTTCATACCAAGTTATTTGTTAAGCAAAGGTTGAGAATCTAATTAAAACATAACCATCATAAAACATAATTTAAAGGCCTTTACAAATCCAAATTAAATCTCAAATAAAAATAAATAAGCTAAAGTACCCAAAGTGAATAGTCTCGAGCAAAACTTTTATTAAAGCATGGCATGTGCACCCCAGTCCACCCCGGCTCCATGTCCGCGCGATCTACGGTCACTGAAATGTCAAAGGAGAGGGTGAGTCGAATGACTCGGTGCATAAATCCCGCTCCCGATGAAACAACATGCTAACACACATCATACATAGCAACATAATTAATGCAACCTGATCCTAACCATCCGTATCTCCTTTTTCTACCCAGTGTGGTACTCAAACCACCGGTGGTGCCAAACCACCGGTGACATATAGTCACAATGTGTTACTAAAACACTTTGGTGTCCCAAAGACACAATATCCATCAATGTGGTGCCAAACCACCGGTGTCCTAAAGACACGCTTTGTGCTACTAAAGCACCGTGACCGGTCACAAATCCAATGATGGGGCCAACCCATCGTGTGATACCCAATCACTAGCGCACGATCCCGTATCTCAAGTGGGGCCAACCCACGGTGGTGTCAAACCACGTGGACGCCAGTCGCAATGAGGTGCTCAACCTCCGTGTCCCAAAGACACAAATGTGGTACTTAAACCACCGGTGACCGTAGTCACAATAATCGAATGATGGGGCCAACCCATCGTGTGATACCCAATCACTAGTGAGATCGATCCCATATCTCAAAGTGGGGCTAACCCACGGTGGTGTCAAACCACGGGACGAGTCGCAATGAGGTGCCAAACCTCTCGTGTCCCAAAGACACAAATGTGGTACCAAACCACTGGTGACCGTAGTCATAATAATCGAATGATGGGGCCAACCCATCGTGTGATACCCAATCACTAGCGTACGATCCCATATCTCAAAGTGGGGCCAACCCACGGTGGTGTCAAACCACGGTGGACGCAGTCGCAATGAGGTGCCAAACCTCTGCAGGTGCCAAACCTCCGTGACCCAAAGTCACAAAGTGTGTTACCAAAACACCGGTGCTCACAAAGACAAAATATCACCGCTCCTCCACTCATATCACCCATCAACATACCATACTCATGTAATCATGCATATCATACAAATCATGCATATCATGCTAATATGCCTAACCTCATATCCCATGTCACATATATCCATAGCCATGGTATCACATAGATCATCAAAGAAACTCATGACAATAATAATACCGGACTTACAGAGTCCAAGATCATACCCATTAGGGTATCATATCAATCATCATCACCATTAATTATCACACGTTATCAATCATATTACTAAACGGAGTGTGTGTTAGCTTACACACTGTAATACTGAGTCTAGAACTCCCGAAAAGCGATCTAAGTCCCTTGATTAACTTGCTCTAGAATCGGTCAAACATAGGGGTTAGTACATATAAAAACCATTCTACCAACATCATTTGTGAGACCAAAAGGGTTTGTCGAATCACCCTACCTTGCTATTGGTTTGATTTCTTATCAAACCCGAACCACGATAGTTCTCTTTCCAACAATCGATCAACCCCTAAAGAGAACAGCGAAACCTTAATAACCTTGACTTAATCGAAACCAAAAGATTGAACGATCAATGTCAATACCAATCACTTACCACAACCACTACTTGCCAATCGATCGAGTTCTTGTGAGAAGGCTTTGTTGGATCGCTTGAATCCCGAATGCCCTATCAAGCATTAAGTTCCAAAATAAGAGGTTAACTCTTTCATCATCCAAAATCGACATAGCACTAGAAAAAAAAGGAATGGCCATTCGGCCAAAAACTTACCAACACCCAAAATTCGGCCAAAGGGACTTCTAGGAGAGAAATGGATTCTGCTAACACCTTTAATCAGGGGAGAAGGATTCGCCACGTTGTTTTAACACACACCCCCAAATTCGGTTTCAGAGAAAGGATGTAAAGAAAATGTTGATGAAAGTCTAGGTTCGGCACAAAAGAAATAAGAAGGACAATTGGAGAAATCGCTAAGGTTTTGGAAAGAAGAAACAAAAGATGGATAGAAGAAAAGAAAAGATGAAGGTGCTTGAGAAGGTGAGTGTTTCTGGCTACAAGAGGTTAAGAGAAGAAAAGAGAGGAAGGTGGGATGCTAGATTCGAAGCTTAGCTTAAATGAAGAAGAAGAAGAATGTAGGGGAAATGGTTCGGCTTAATAGAATAAAAGAAGAGATGCATCCCAAGATGTGCCTTCAAAATGACATTCGCCACCCAATTCAAAAGGCAAAATAATTTCGGCAAGATGAGAGCTTGACTTTCTGTTTCAAAAGGAAGAAAAACAAAAGAAACACTCTTGAAAATTCGGCTAAAAGCTGACAAAATGAGAGCTTTCTTTGTTTACAAAGCTTGACCGAAAATGTACCAAAATGCAAGAGTACATTCGGCCTCCCCTAACCCACACTATGCCGTCCACTCCCCAACACACACCCCAACAAATTCGGCCAAATCCCCATTCACTCACATCCACACATTCAAACAACATGACCAAGTCTCCCTCCTACAAATGCTCTCCACCTTTCATTTGAAAGGTATGACTTGGTCCAAGGTAGAATTCAACTTGCCTTCTACCTCTTCCCCATGCCGTCCAAAATTAAAGCCAAAATGGGGACTCTGCAGACTTTCGAACACTAGACCTCCACTCCATGTAGATGACGCCACACCAAGCTCCCATGTAACGCATGCTTGCCACCTTGCCCGACTCACCTTTTTGTGCAACAAAACAACAAGTAAAATTCTTAAACCCCAGCTTCTCTCGGCTCCCTTCACTTAACACCCAAAACCAAAATTTTTCCCATTCACTGGGCATACTCTAGACCACAATTAAGCCCCGATATAACACAAACAACAACACAAAGACACCAAACACATGCAATATCATGCAACAACCAAAATAGCCCCTAACCCGGATATTACGGTTCTACCCCACTTAAAGAATAATTTCGACCTCGAAATTACGATCGATCGTAAGAGTTGCGGTGTATTGCATTGCCTCATCATATCCTCGGGTCCCACGTAGCTTCTTCTACGCCATGATTCCGCCAAAGTACCTTAACCAAAGGCACAGACTTCTTACGCAGAACCTTCACATCTCGATCAAGAATCGCACGTGTTCCTCCTCCATGGTCAAATCTGGATTTACCTCGATCTCTTCCATCGCTACCACATGTGACGGATCGACGATACCTCCAAGCATCGAACGTGGAATACGCCGTGAATCGGACTAAGCTCACGGCAACTCAAGCCGATACGCTCATCGGTCCAACTCGCCTCAATACCTTATACGCCCCAATGAACCTCGGACTTAGCTTGCCTTTCTTCCCGAATCTCAACACCTTTTTCCAAGGTGAGACCTTCAGAAAACTGGATCCCCACAAATAACTCTATATCTCTTCGCTTAAGATCGGCATAAGACTTCGCGGTCAAGCTTCTTTCAATTGAGATCGAATCAACTTAACCTTGTCTTCGGTCTCAAAGAACCAACTTTCGGTCCCAACAATCGACGTTCACCTAACTCAGTCAACACGTGGGTGAGCGACACTTCCTACCATACAACGCCTCATACGGTGCCATCTTGATGCTCGCTTGGTAACTGTTGTTGTAGGCAAACTCAACTAATGGTAGAAACCTCCCAACTACCTCAAAATCCAAGATACAACCTCTCAAATATCCTAAGACACAGAATGACCTTTCGATTGACCGTCGATTTGCGGGTGAAAAGCCAAGTCTTGAAATCCAAACGAGTGCCCGAGCTTGATGCAATGCTTTCCGAACCTTGACGTAAACTCGGGATCCCTATCCGAGATTATCAAACCGCACACCGCAACCTCACTATCTACGACACATACGGCTTCGCTAGCTTCGAAGCGAATAATCAACCTCACCGAATGAAGTGAGTGATTTAGTCGATCGATCCACCACTACCCAAACCGAATCTTTCTTGCTTGGCGTGCGGTAACCCACTCACGAAATCCATGGTTATCCTTTCCCACTTCCATCGAGGAATCTTCACAGTGAAGCAAACCCGACGGCAACAGCGATGCTCGACCTTGACACGTTGACAAGTCGACACTTCCCAACAAACTCTGTCACCTCTTTCTTCAAAGCCGAGCCACCAAAACGCTCTCTAAGATCCCTATACATCTTGCTACCTCCAGGATGCATAGCATAAGGACTGCATGTGCGATCAAGAATCCTTTGCCTTAGCTCAACATCTTTAGGCATACAAGCTTTACCTTGAGAACACAGAACCCCATCACTGACAAAAGTCAGAATTCCTCCAAACCACCATCCGCACACTGCAACCTTCGCGCACTCGAGACCTCATCCAATAATCTGCTTTCTCTGACGCTGCTCCAACCTGTAGGCTTAACTTGCAGCTACGCCAAAATACTCCCATCGTCATACAAACTCAAGTGGGCAAACAAAGCTCTTAAGTCACGAAATAACCTTGCGGCTCAGCGCTACGTCGGCCACCCGTTAGCCTTGCCCGGATGATACTCAATCGAGCGCAATCGTAATCTTTCAACAACTCAACCCATCTGCGGCGCCTCAAATTCAAATCCTTCCAGTCGGGAAGATACTTTGAACTCTTGTGATGCCGTGTAGACTATCGATCTCTCTCCGTACAAGTAGTGCCTCCAAATCTTTAAAGCGAAGACTACGGTTGCTAGCTCCAAATCGTGCGTCGGATAGTTGACCTCATGTGGTCTCGGTGCGAGAAGCGTAAGCCACAACCTTACCTTCTTGCATCGGCACACAACCCAACCCGTATGTGATGCGTCGCAATAGATCATGAATTCCTTACGACCTCGAGTTGAATCAAAGCCTGAGCCTCGGTCAAAATCTTCTTTAACTTATCGAAGCTTTCTGCTGTTTCTCGGTCCATACAAACGGAACTTCTTTCCTCGGCAACTTTGGTCATCATGTACGCTATCAACGAAAAACCCTCAACAAACCTTCGGTATTATCCGGCCAAACCAGAAAAAACTCGAATCTCGACCACCGACTTAGGCGGCTTCCAATCCAAAATCGCCTCAATCTTACGAGGATCTACTCCGAATCCCTCGGTAGACACTACATGACCCAAGAAAGTCACTTCCTAAGCGAACTCACACTTGCGAACTTAGCATAGAGCCGCTCTTCCTCAAAATCGCAACACCACTGCAAATGCTTATCATGCTCTTCCTCTATCCTTGAGTACACCAAGATGTCGTCTTATGAAAACCACGACGAACCGATCCGGATCTTTGTTGAAACACCCTATTCATCATATCCATAAACGCCGCTTGGGTGCGTTAGTCAACCCGAACGGCATTACGAGAAATTCGTAGTGCCCATATCGAGTCCGAAACAACTGTTTTATGGATATCACCTCCTTAACTCTTAATCGGTGATACCTGACCTCAAGTCGATCTTTGAAAATACCGCGGCACCTTCACCGATCAAACAAATCATCTATCCGTAACAACGGATACTTGTTTTTAATCGTCGACTTATTCAATCGGCGGTGAGTCTATACACATCCGCATCGTGCCATCTTTCTTCTTGACAAAGAGTACCGGCGCACTTAACAGCGAAACACTAGGCCTAATAAAACCCCATCCAATAACTCCTAGATCCTCGAGCCTTAAGCTCCACCAATTCCTTTGGCGCCATCCTATACGGAGCAATAGACACGGGCGCGATTCCGGATAATGTGATCTATTCGAACTCTACCTCACGATCAAGGCGGCAAACCGGAAGTTCCTCGGAAAAAACATCAAGAAACTCCTTACGGGCAGTGCAACCTTCTCCACGGCGGACTCTTTAGCCTCCAACGCATACACATGAACTACATATGCTTCACACCCTTCGACCATCTTCTCCGCTTTCAGAGCAGATACCACATTTGATAAGTAATCCCTCCTATTACCTATCATAGCCACCTCATCACCTCAACCGTCTTAAGAACCATAAGCTTGGCGCGCAATCCAACCTACGCCTGGTACTTGACCAACCATCCATCCCAAGAATCGGATCGAACTCTCCAAACGGCGGTTCCATCGGATCGGCAAGAAACACTACCCCTTGGAGTTCTAGGGGTACCTCTCTAAGCAGTTTATCTACTACTACGAGTGACCTAGAGGGCTAATCACAATATCATACGCCTGAAGATATCTCGAGTCTAAATCCATGGTCTCTACTATACTACTCGGCAACATAAGAGTGCGTTGAACCCACATCAATCAAAGCGTTATAAGGAGAACCAAAAATCAAAAATGTACCGTTATGGCGTCGTGGTGCGTCGCCCTCCTCTCTCGGCGCCTCGCGGCATACACTAATCCAGTATCGGCATCGAGAACTACCCACACCTCTGCGGTGCTCCACGGCCCACTGCAAACCATTACCTCTCGCCATAACCACGGCCCCTCTGCGGTGGCGGTCCATTACCTCTCTGAATCGATTACGGCCCGACTCTCGGGCCGAATCCCCGCCAACCTACGCGGACGGTCCTTCGCACGGTGCTCCAGAACCACACTCCAAAGCAACCTTTTCCTCCACCCAAAGAACCACCCCAATGAGATTTTCCACATCGATCACATCTTTGCGGCGGTCCCCGCCTGCAAAGCAACAAACCTAGCGGGCCCGATTCGGCCCACTCGGTCTAGCTCTCTTCTGCGGATTACCCGACGATCCGAGAAGACCCAAAGCTCCTCTTATGCCTATTTACGTCCATACCACCTCACCGACTCCTTAACACCCTCGGCTACCTTAGCCTTCTCAACTAAGACAACAAACTCGCTCTGGCGAGAGCAATCAGCGACCTCAACTCATCTCGCGGACCATCCTCGAAACGAACACACCTCTCATGCTCGGTGGCCACAATGCCCTCACGGCATACCTACTCGACCTTCAGGAACTCGGCCTCATGCTCGAAAATAGATTTACTCCACTGAACAAGCCTCGAAATGCCTTCCATTGAGAGTCAATATAACTAGTCCGATGTATTTCTTTTGATATGCGTACCACGAAATAATCCCATGACAAATCCTCTCACGCCACACTATCACGAACCATGAGCCACCAGCGATATGACTCATCCCGAAGAAGCGTCGATGCCCTTCACCTTTCTCTTCAAGAAGCTTAAGTCCGGATCATCCATGATCCGCTCGGTTGCCTCTAGCGATTTCTGGCGGTGCTAGGAGCAACACCGGATACACTCTCGAAAAAATTCGGCCCCATTTGCCCGAAGTCGCTCGAGCATTGATTTCCTAACTCCCGCACCACCACCTACACACGGCTACTCTTTCCAACACTCGCGGCGCCGCTGTGACATCTGCGTCATCCCGAGTCTGATCTTGGAACTCACCACCTCCAGCTGGTGGCGGAATCGGTATCTCATTTTCTGACCCCTGACCAGATCCTACGGGTTCAGAAACTGTCATCCTACCCCTACCTCTACCACGAGTATTACGACCACGTCCGCCTCGAGTGCTCATGACTAATCTTTCTACGTATCTGATTTAAGAGTTTTATGCATCAGCATATATTCCACTATTTTAAGGCAAATCTTATGAATATTTAAGGAGATTTGTTCTCGCGAGTTCACAAAATCCTATCAGTTTCAATCTCTAAAGTAGCATACTATTGCTATTCATCAAATCATATCACATCCAATCAATTCACAAGCAGTAGTAAAGGTACTTACCTGGGCGAACTGGTGCCGGAGACTCGGTGCCATGCCTTTCCGACCATACTCTAAGAACAAAGACTCACAAAACAATCTTTTGAAAACATTTTGGGCCTCAGGCCCACAGCCGAGCCTTTGAACTTGGCTCTGATACCACAATTGTAACACCCCAAACCCGGACAGGACACCATGCCCGAATCTGGTATGTTACGGGGAAAAACGTTTTTGATGATCAGATTTTTCGTTTAAAAGCAGGGTGAAAACATAGTGAACTTGAAGAAAATTTGGAGTAGGCCTGTTTGATTAGATTTTGTAAACTTATCCAAAGTATATAGTTAAAAACGGGTTGATTTCATTTAGCATTTCCAATAGTTTCTTAGTACTATTTTGAAACATTTTTGACTTAGTAGAATATCGAGTTTGGTTTGAAAATCATTTGAGTTTACTTTGTAGCAAAGCATAGTGAGATACCCGATGGTATGGTTTAAAACACATTATGTTATAGTTTTGAAAACATTATCTTACCAAATTTTTAGTAAAATTTCATACCAAGTTATTTGTTAAGCGAGTTGAGAATCTAATTAAAACATAACCATCATAAAACATAATTTAAAGGCCTTTTACAAATCCAAATTAAATCTCAAATAAAAATAAATAAGCTAAAGTACCCAAAGTGAATAGTCTGAGCAAAACTTTTATTAAAGCATGGCATGTGCACCGAGTCCACCAGGCTCCATGTCGCGTCTCACGGGTCACTGAAATGTCAAAGGAGAGGGTGAGTCGAATGACTCGATGCATAAATCCCGCTCCCGATGAAACAACATGCTAACACACATCATACATAGCAACATAATTAATGCAACCCGATCCTAACCATCCGTATCTCCTTTTTCTACCCCGTGTGGTACCAAACCCACCGGTGGTGCCAAACCACCGTGACATATAGTCACAATGTGTTACCAAAACATCTGGTGTCCCAAAGACACAATATCCATCAATGTGGTGCCAAACCACTTTGTGTCCCAAAGACACGTTTGTGCTACCAAAGCACCGTGACCAAAGTCACAAATCCAATGATGGGGCCAACCCATCGTGTGATACCCAATCACTAGCGACGATCCGTATCTCAAGTGGGGCCAACCCACGGTGGTGTCAAACCACGTGGGCGAGTCGCAATTAGGTGCCCAACCTCTGGTGTCCCAAAGACACAAATGTGGTACCAAACCACCGGTGACCGTAGTCACAATAATCGAATGATGGGGCCAACCCATCGTGTGATACCCAATCACTAGCGACGATCCCATATCTCAAAGTGGGGCCAACCCACGGTGGTGTCAAACCACGAGGGGCGAGTCGCAATGAGGTGCCCAACCTCTGGTGTCCCAAAGACACAAATGTGGTACCAAACCACCGGTGACCGTAGTCACAATAATCGAATGATGGGGCCAACCCATCGTGTGATACCCAATCACTAGCGAGACGATCCCATATCTCAAAGTGGGGCCAACCCACGGTGGTGTCAAACCACGAGGACGAGTCGCAATGAGGTGCCAAACCTGCGGAGGTGCCAAACCTCTCAGTGACCCAAAGTCACAAAGTGTGTTACCAAAACACTTGCTGCTCAAAGACAAAAATATCACTTTGCTCCTCCACTCATATCACCCATCAACATACCATACTCATGTAATCATGCATATCGTTACAAATCATGCATATCATGCTAATATGCCTAACCTCATATCCCATGTCACATATATCCATAGCCATGGTATCACATAGATCATCGGTAAACTCATGACAATAATAATCTTGACTTACGAGTCAAAGATCATACCCATTAGGGTATCATATCAATCATCAACTGTTTCATTAATTATCACACGGGTTATCAATCATATTACTAAGCGGAAGTGTGTTAGTTTACACACTGGTAATCTGAGTCTAGAACTCGACAAAAGCGATCTAAGTCCCTTGATTAACTTGCTCCTAGAATCGGTCAAACATAGGGGTTAGTACATATAAACCATTCGGCCAACATCATTTAGACCAAAAGGGTTTGTCGAATCACCCCTACCTTGCTATTGGTTTGATTTCTTATCAAACCGAACCCTGATAGTTCTCTTTCCAACAATCGGTCAACCCCAAAAAGAAACGATTAAACCTTAATAACCTTGACTTAATCGAAACCAAAAGATTGAGCGATCAATGCCAATACCAATCACTTACCACAACCACTACTTGCCAATCGATCGAGTTCTTGTGAGAAGGCTTTGTTGATCGCTTGAATCCCGAATGCCCTATCAAGCATTAAGTTCCAAAATAAGAGGTTAACTCCTTTCATCATCCAAAATCGACATAGCACTAGAGAAAAAAAGGAATGGCCATTCGGCCAAAAACTTACCAACACCCAAAATTCGGCCAAAAGGGGACTTCTAGGAGAGAAAATGGATTCGCTAACACCTTTAACGGGGAGAAGGATTCGCCACAGTGTTTTAACACACACCCCAAATTCGGTTTCAAGAGAAAGGATATAAAGAAAATGTTGATGAAAGTCTAGGTTCGGCACAAAAGAAATAAGAAGGACAATTGGAGAAATCGGCTAAGGGTTTTTGGAAAGAAGAAACAAAAGATGGATAGAAGAAAAGAAAAGATGAAGGTGCTTGAGAAGGTGAGTGTTTCGGCTACAAGAGGTTAAGAGAAGAAAAGAGAGAGGAAGGTGGGATGCTAGATTCGGAAAGCTTAAATGAAGAAGAAGAAGAATGTAGGGAAATGGTTCATTAATAGAATAAAAGAAGAGATGCATCCCGAAGATGTGCCTTCAAAATGACATTCGGCCACCCAATTCAAAAGGCAAAATAATTTCGGCAAGATGAGAGCTTGACTTTCTGTTTCAAAAGGAAGAAAAACAAAAGAAACACTCTTGAAAATTCGACTAAAGCGACAAAATGAGAGCTTTCTTTGTTTACCAAAGCTTGACCGAAAATGTACCAAAATGCAAGAGTACATTCGGCCTCCCCTAACCCACACTATGCCGTCCACTCCCCAACACACACCCAACAAATTCAACCAAATCCCCATTCACTCACATCCACACATTCAAACAACATGACCAAGTCTCCTCCTACAAATGCTCTCCACCTTTCATTTGAAAGGTATGACTTAGTCCAAGGTAGAATTCAACTTGCCTTCTACCTCTTCCCCATGCCGTCCAAAATTAAAGCCAAAATGGGGACTCTGCATCTCGAACACTAGACCTCCACTCCATGTAGATGACGCCACACCAAGCTCCCCATGTAACGCATGCTTGCCACCTTGCCAGCTCACCTTTTTGTGCAACAAAACAACAAGTAAAATTCTTAAACCCCAGCTTCCTCAGCTCCCTTCACTTAACACCCAAAAACCAAAATTTTTCCCATTCACTCAGGCATACTCCTAGACCACAATTAAGCCCCGATACAACACAAACAACAACACAGCACACCAAACACATGCAATATCATGCAACAACCAAAATAGCCCCTAACCCGGGATATTACAACCGGAGCCGTTCCTGGCAACAGCTTAATACTAAATTCCACTTCCCGATCTGGAGGCAATCCTGGAAGCTCCCCGAGAAAGACGTCTAAAAACTCTTTCACCGTTCTAACACTCTCTACCGACAACTCTTTGGCATCCAAAGAACTGATAAAGGCTAAGAACGCTTCACACCCCTTTTGTACCAACCTTTCCGCCTTTAAAGCAGATACCACATTAGATAGATAATTTCTTCTTTCACCTATCATCATCACTTCCTTACCCTCTGAAGTTCTTAGTACCATCCACTTTGCAACACAGTCCAAGTTCACACGATGCTTAACCAGCCAGTTCATGCCCAATATAAGGTCGAACTCCCCGAACGGCAGTTCCATCAAATCTGCCAGAAATACTACTCCCTGAACTTCTAACAGCACATCCCTAAATAATTTATTTACTACCACCGAAGCGTCCTAAAGGGCTAATCACGATTGTTTCTCTAACGATAATCTCGGATCTAATATTCAAAGTTCCAAACACAAAGACATGCAACATACGAATCGGTGGATCCAATGTCTATCAAAGCGGTAAAAGGTACATCAGATATAAAAACGCGTGCGATTATGACATCCGGTGCATCGCCATCCTCTCGACGTCTGACCGCATAGACCAACCCTGGTTGTCTCGCCTCCGTGTTACCCCTATTACCAGTACCTCTACCCGTGCACCACGACCTCGTCCCCATGCCATTACCACCTCGACCTGGCCCATGGCCTCTCGGCGGTCTTGAGCGCCTCGCTTTGGGCTGCGCAAATGCATTATGAACTACCTGAGTCTGAGTAGGCTCTCGAGGGAAATCCCAAAACCGATGGTCTTTGGATCCACATCTGAAACATCCACCAGTTCTCTTCCAACATTCACCCGAGTGAAGTTTTCCACAATCCACACAAGGCTGTAACTGATTGGTAGTAGCTGGAGCACTCACTCAAACTGGTCCTTCATTCCTGGGCCTTTTCTGAAATCCTCTAGCAGGACCTGAATACCCAGAGTCTCTCTTGTTCCTGCCCTTATCCTTGTCTCGATTTTGCCGTTCCGAGTGTTTTACTTCTTCAGCAATCTTAGCTTTTTCCACTAGTGTAGCAAAATTCCTCTCCTTCTGTGGGGCTATCAATACCCGTAACTCATCATGCAACCCGTCCTCAAAATGCACACAGTGTTCGTAATCAGTTGGCACTATTCCCTGAGCATACCGGCTCAGACGTAGAAACTCCGCCTCGTATACTGCCACAGATCTACTTCCTTAAACCAGATTCAAGAATTCCTTTCTTCGAGCATCTACATAGCTAGCACCAACATATTTTCCTTGAAATGCTATCTTAAAGAATTCCCAGGTAATACGATCAGCCTGAGTGCCTTCCCAAATAGTGAGCCACCACCGATACGCCTCGCCTCTTAGCAATGACACAACCCTTTCGGTTTACGCTCACTTGTGTGCAATCGAGATCGTCCATAATCCGCTCCACCGCTTTAGCCGATTACTCACTTCTGATTGGGGCTACACCCAAAATACCCCTAAAAACTTTGGCCCCATTCGATCTAAGTCGCTCGAGATATCGACCCACGAGTGCAGACCAGCTTCTAGCCCCAAAGAACCCTTTCTAGTACCCGCAACATCGCTTGGGGATAGAGCGTCGTCCCCTCCCATTCGATCATGTGACCCGATTTGATCCATCGGGCGAAGCCGGTTGATGCGTCCATTTCCAAAGATATGTCCCGATGCCTCGATACAACTCTAGCACCTCGGCCTCTACCACGGCCACATCTACCGGCGTCCACGTCCTCTAGCGCTCATGTTCACTAAGTCGATTTAATCGATTAAAAGTCTTATGGATCGGTATGCTTATTCGATGTTTATTAAACAATGTTTTATGAAGTATAAGAAGTAAAGTTGTTTTACGCAAAGCGTATCCTAAAGTCTCTCAATCTCTACAGTTTCTGCTCCTAAAGCCAATAGTTCTAGAGTATTCCTGTCATGTGAAGTTTTCTTACTACAGTCATACCACAATAATCATGAAATGAAAATAAAGACTTACTGACTTGGTGCTGGGATACAGTGGTGCCATACTTCCTCTAAGACATGTATTTATAAATCAGATTTCAAAAAGATTTTGGAAAATATTTTTTAACCCAAACCACAATCGAGTTTTGCAACTGGGCTCTGATACCATAAAATGTAACACCCCAAACCTGGCCCATGCGTTATGACCGGATCTGGCATGTCACATGAAGAAAACGTATAAAAAACTTGTGATTCTTACTTAAGTAGGCGATATTTGGTTATAGTTAAGAAAACAAGTTTGGTTATAAATATTCGATAAAATATTACTAATCTCGAAAGGTTGATTGATGAATCAAAAATAAAACTAGTGAACTTTAAAAACCGTGACTTTTGAAAAAGATGTTGATAATTCGAAGGAAAATCCAAGTTAAATTATTTGTACTTATTTGTTATGAAATCTGTTTGTTAATCAATTTTGGAAAACCGTTGTTTAAGATCTCAGAAAAATTCACGTTTAAAATAATTCATGGAAAATATTAAGTATATCAAAACATAAAGCAAAATAAAAATATCAGAGGCCTTATTACAACTTTAAACCCAAAATAGTAAAAGTAATGAAATAAAGGGGAAAAGAAATTTACAAATGTTTGAAAAGATTATTTTCAAAGTTTGGCCTCCACCGAGTCATCCATGGGCCCAAGTCCTCATCACTGAGCATCACCTGCAAGGATTAAGAAAGAAAGCGGGGTGAGTTACAAGAACTCAATGCATAATCCCCCTTACAATCATCCACTGGGCCTGAACCCGTATAGCAACATCTTGGGCCTAAGCCCATTTACATAATAGTATTTAAAAGAAATGAATGCAACCCAACCCATCCATCCATCACATCTCCGACCAGCCAATCACACTTGTGGGGATCAAGTCAACCCACCCCGCCGCTCACACCAATTTGCAGTCAAGCTGCTAAAGTATATTATTTTTGTGGCCATGCCACCGAAATCATAATTAAGCACAATAATAAGCGAATTGTGGCTATGCCACCAGGCTACACTACTCTCCATACAATTTTTCCCAACCTATGCAATATGTAAAGATGCAACATAAGAAAAGTATATCCACATATATAGCAACCATTAATCTAATGAAATATTTTGATGAATCGGCCCATTAAAGCACTTTGGTAAATCATCCCACTAAGGCATTCTAGCAAATCGGCCCGTTAAGGCATTTTGGTAAATTGACCCATAGGGGCATTTTCATAAAAACAGCCCATTAATGCTTTTTAGTAATTCGGCCCATAAGGGTATTTTTGTAATTTTACAAATTAATACCGATTTTGATAGATCTTAAAATTAACGTTGTTTAAGCAAGTTACTCGATTCTTGTCATATTACGGTTATTAGATTCGTTAGCAACAACGATCTATTTTCCAACATGATGGTGAATCACGAATCTACAGGATTTCAGTGTGAGATTACACACCTGATTACGGTAAGGACTAAACCTTCTTGATCGTCGGCACCTATGTCACCATAACACTCGATTAACTAACAAGAGATAGTGTCTTAATCCAAATCTAAATCAAACGATCTAAAGAAATGCTTACCCTTAGTATCGTGAATGACTACGATTTGCCTACTCTCACCAGAAGATGGTCCACAACCTGGTGGAAAATCCCGAACTGCCGATACCGCCCTACGTTTGAACTTGGGAGTAGAGATTGCAAGTCTACTCCCTTTTCGTCCTCTTATTGATTTTCCTTTAGTATCGCTACCACTTGCCTCCATTGGAAGAGTCTCGGTCAGAATAATACTACGATGAGAGAAAGTAGTTATCTAAGGAGAGGGTTTCGGCTTACCATTACTTTCAAAGGATCAACGAGTAGAGAAGATCGAGTGATTTAGTCCCTATAATAATCGATTAGTCAAATCTATCGATCCGTTTAGCAAAATAACCAAGTAGCGATATCGAATGGACTAAAAAGAAACTTCTTACCATAATCGATGATGAACCCGATTCCCACCGATTCAACTTATGACTAAGGTTGAGTCGGCAAGGATGTGAGATTCGGCCATCCCCACAAGAACACTACAAAAAGGAGATGATCACGATATGAGGGAGTAGAAGGAAATGGTGTTTCGGTTTTAGAAATAAAGTGAGACAACCAATGATGATGGCCACACCTTCGGTTATGGAGAAAAGAAGATGAAAGGAAAAGAATGAAGCCACTTACCCGATTCAACCAAGGAAGAAAGTGATCAACACGCAAGATGAAAGAGAGAGAATGGCTAAGAGGATTCGGCTTCTTAGAGAGAAAAGAACAAGCAAGATTCGGCCATCAAAAATATTGACTAAAGAAAAAGAGAGAAGGGTTGAAGAAATGGTGAAAAAGAAAAGAAAAGATGGAAAAAGAGGTGTCAGAGAGTTTCGGCCTACACTAAGGAAAAGATGAGCAAAATGGCTTGAGTGTTTCGGCAAACAAAGGAAAAGGTTGGAAAAGAAGCACAAAAAAATGTTCTAAAAGAGAGAAAAGCTTTTCATGCACAAAACTTGTAAAAAGGCTATAGGAAATTCGGCTCCCTAATTCCTCCTACCAAAACTGTAAGTCCCTAACACCAAAAAGATTATGGTTGACCAAATTTTCTTTCCCCAAGCACCTCCCAAAATTCGGCCAACATATCCCCCCTTATCTCTTTCCTTTACTTCTTTCCTTATTTTTCCCTTGACCTCCTTCTTTCTCTTTTCCTTAGTCTTCTTTCCATCATTTGAAAGTCTTCCTTTCCTTCTATAGAGCCATGGCCGACACTTACCATCTTCCACCTGATTAGTACAAAAAAATATATTTGCAATAGGTGAGATTCGAACTCCACCCCTTAAGCCCCTTCATGTGACGCCTCACCACTTTGCTACTATCTCTTCTTGTGCTAGCAAAATACCCACTTATTCTTTTAAGTCTTGACGTCACTTGCCTTCTCCCCCTTAAGTGTATAAACACAAAAATTCTACCAAGGCCCAACTCAACCCCAAGCCTTCTTAGGGTCCCTAAACATACACAACTGACACTCTTAGCTAGCCTAATGCATGGTATAATGCAAAACATAAAATCCCGAATTTCAGGATGTTACAAGGCTGATAGTCCACAGAAGAATACAAGACTTTACCTGGGGATTCAAATCTGATAAGTATTATTCGAGAGTCATCATGTCTCAATTTTCTTAAAGAAGCTTATGAACATCGCGGAGGATAAGTGAGTGAAGAGGTACGGCCTGGACCAAGCAACAAGGAGCTAGAAGAGGCATCTGTTGAGAAAGTTCACGGGACACGACCATAACCTCCGGATACGAAGAAAAGGATTGGTGTTTTCACCTGGACTATGAGGACAAAGTCGCATATTAAATCCATTTTAAGTAAAGAAATTTATTTTCTAGAAAAGTTCTTCTAATGGAATTGAATTCATAATTAACGCCTCTCTTTCTTTTTACATTCATTCCATGCATTTGCATTGTATTTCATGCATTTACATCACATCATGCCCATTAAAATTTGTAGAAAGACTCTAATTGACTAAAAATTGTTTCAGTAACCTGAGAAACCGACGAAAGTCTACTGAACTGAGTGCAAAATTTGATGGACTATAAAGAAATGGAGTTTTACGAAGAGGTTAAGGAGGAAGGGAGTATATGCACGTCAGAATTAAGGATGAAAGTCATTTGTCCTAAGGTCATTATTTCATGTCCTAAAAATAGAGTTGGGATTCAGACACCGAAGGTTATAATTCAGAAACCAACTGTTTTCTCTTATAAGGATAACAACAGAGTCCCTTGGAACTAAAATTGTAATGTGACAGTTCTGGAAAAAGAGGGTTCAACCAGCACTGAAGATCAAAATATAAGGTCTCACACGCGTAGTGGAAGACGCTATGACTTGGTAAATGCCTGAACAGAACCTGCAAAAGGAAAAGCTCTGACAAAGGAACAAAAGAAAGCCGAATCTGAGTCACCCATTAATGAACCAGTAAATGAAGAGGAAGCTAAAGAATTCTTGAAATTTCTGAGGCATAGCTAATATAGTGTAGTGGAGCAATTGCATAAACAGCCAGCTCGTATATCCATCCTAGCTTTGCTCTTAAGTTCAGAGGTACACAGAAGCGCACTGATAAAGGTATTAAATGAGACATATGTGACCAATGATATCTCGGTCAACAAGCTGGATAGACTGGTGAATAACATAAGTGCTGATAATTTCATCTTCTTTAACGATGACGAGATACCCCCAGGAGGTATGGGATCTACTAAAGCCTTGCATATAACTACCAGAGATGTAAGGGATACACATTGCTGGGAGTTCTAATAGATAATGGGTCAGCATTGAATGTATTACCTTTGTCTACACTAAATAGATTACCCATAGATAGCTCGCACATGAAAGGGTGTCAGAATATAGTACGGGCATCCGATGGCACAGAAATAAGAGTCATGGGGAGAATAGAAATACCTTTGCTGATTGGCCCAACTATATATGAGGTGGACTTTTTAGTGATGGATATTAAACCCTCGTATAACTGCCTGTTGGGAAGGCCTTGGATACATTCAGCCGGAGCAGTGCCTTCATCATTGCATCAGAAGTTGAAGTTAGTATCAGAGGGGTAGTTGATAACGATAAATGCTGAGGAAGATATTATTGCCACTGTAACTAGTGATGCGCCATATTTGGAGACAGATGACGAAGCAATTGAATGTTCATTTCGATCTTTGAAATTTGTAAATGCAACATTTATCACTGAAGGAAATAGAATTTTGATACTGAGAATCTCCGAAACCACAAGAATAGGATTGCAGATGACCGTAGAAAAATGAGCTTTACTGGGAAAAGGGCTTGGAAAGTATCTTCAGGGGAGAGTTTTGGCTCCAACATTGAAAGAAAAGCAAGATCACTTTGGCTTAGGGTTCAGGCCAGATGCAAAATAAAGAAAGAAAGAATTAGAAAAAAGGCAAGAAAAAAGACGGGCTCGTTTGAGTGGCGAGGAAACCAAGTGGGAACCCATGATAATTCTGCACATATCCAAAACCTTTGTGTCGAGAGGGGTCATTCATGCTGAGCAGAAGGCGCCGAAGGAAGAAGACATTACAGCAATTTTAGGCAATGTCTGCATTAATGACATTTCCAAAGAAAGAATCGGGGAATAAAAGTTTCCAAAGCCCTTACATACTTGGGAAGATTTTAAACAATGGGACTGTGGAAGGGATCCCTGTACTTTTAGAGTTAATCTAGAGTAATATTCAAAACATGCTTGTTGCTTTAAGCCCAAAGCAATAAGAATCCTTTGTGAAATGGGCTTGTGTCCGAATTTTTATTTCAATAAAATGCATCTTTTTAAGTAAATATTTTTTTATTTCATACTGTACATTCTTTTGTGTTTTAGAATATTCTTTCATTCTTTATTCATGACCATACTATAAAAATAATCATCCTTAGAATCCTTTATTCTTTGGATTGCCTTTGTATCTAGGTACCCAGATATCAATGACATGAGCGACATTGTTACAGACTCCCTTTTTGAATGAGATATGGGTTTAGGGGATCTAAGGACTTTGAAGATGATAGAGATTGTAGCCTATCTTTTGATTTGTTAAGGATAGTAGAACAAGTGAAAATAGACTCTACTTTGCAAAGGGTCAGTGGACATTACAAGTCTAGGAAAAGAGTGAAGATCGAAGCCTAGCTCACCACAGAAATAAGGCAAGACATCATTGAGCTATTTTCAAGAATTCCAAGATGTTTTCATACAACCATATCGAGGAACACCAGGCTTGAAATGTAGGTATGCTGTTCTACGATGGTTAGGCTAATCAAAAGGATCGGGCTACTGGTTTACCAAGAAAAAGAAATTGCATCAGTTACGCCATAAATGCCAAATTGGGAAGACAAGACTTATGTTCCTCTTCCATTCTTTCTATAGGTGGGGCATAGATGTTATGAGGCAGATCTCATCAAAAGCATTTAGCCGATACCAATTCATCTTTGTGGTTATCAATTACTTCGCTAAGAGGGTGAAGGTTGCTTCATATGCCAAAGTTACAAAGTCAGCAGTCATCAAATTCAAATCCAAATCAAAATCCAAATGCAAATTCAAATCCAAATTCAAATCCAAGTTCAAATGCAAATGCAAGTTCAAATACAAATTCCAAAAAAAGGTGGCAATAAAGAATGCCAGAAAGAAGCATGTTTAACATAATTGCACAATGTCAAAAATTTACAGTTTGTTCAAAGATCGATAACCATATCAAGACAAAGAAAGGCAACAAAAAAAACCATTCAAAATTTTTGAAAAATGACTGAGACTTGTAAAGGTTGGCATAGAGAAGTTACCATTTACCCTCTATGTTTCTTGAACGTTGGCCAGGACCTTCACCGGGGCAACATCTTTCTCATTGGTTTATGAAAAGGAAGCAATTGTTTATTCCTTTTCTCCAAGCTTTGATTAAGAATTGGATGAAATAGAATGTTTCCAGTAAACTTGATTGAAAGTATTCAAAACGGATGATATGGGCTTATGACAAAGAGGTTCATCCAAGAGAATTCCATGATGGGGATCTGGCATTAAGAAGGATCCTTCACATACAAAAGGACTTCAGAGGAAAGTAAATGCCAAATTTGGAAAAAACCTATGTAGTGAAGAAGATTTTTTCTGGAAGATCATTAACTTTGACCAAGATGGATGTTAATGACATGTTCAAGCTGGTGAATTCAGATTTCGTCTAAAAGGAGAGGCCAAGGTGAAAACTCGCAAAGGGCACCTTGAGACCTTAAAAAAAAATAAAAAAAAGGAAAAGAAATAAAAAAATTCAATCAAAAAAGAAGAAAGAAAAAGGAGAGGCCAAGGCGAAAACCCGCAAAGGGCACTTTGAGACCAAAGGGGATTTGAGTTGAAAACCCGAAAAGGGCGGCTCAAATTTTGATCGAAGGTGGGACATATAGTAGTTTCGCTATGCTTGAATTAACAATGAGGAGGTATGTGACGTCTTGGGGCATCGACAAAGTACTCCAGACCCCCTAAACACATCCCCGGGCTCAAAATGGTCCTCAAGAAGTTTGAACAAGAGAAGCTCAGTTTGCGATATCACAGGGCACCTAGTTTCCATCTTTCCCATTCTGAATTTGTTGTCTTAAATTATTTTATTCATTTCAAAATACACTACCAATAAATTTCCTTCTTGATTGCGAATGCTATCTTTGCTTAGCTTATTTGTTTCGAGCTATGCTCCTAATTAATTCCCTTCCTGTCCATTGTTATGATCTCTTTCAAGCATTTTGCATTGAAATAACGATTAGTGGACTAATAATACTTTCATAAAAGGAGTTTCACATATTACTCTGGAAGCTTTTGAATAATAAAAGGACTCGAAATAGGACTATTGTTTAAAACCCACCAAGTTTAAGGGATAGAAATATTGGTGGAGAAAGAGTCCAAATTGAGACTATCTCTTCAGATTTTTGTAGGATACTGCGTCAGTGATACAATCTTGATGAAAAATAGGCAATGTTAACCCAAGAGTAAAAGGGGAATAATTCTTGGAAAAATGATATTCTGCATACATGCGAGCATCATGCATACACATATGATTGGGTCACCCGAGGAGTGATCAGTTGATGGAACAAGTTACAGTCCTCTGCCCCTGAGTTGTGATGGTATGAATGGAAAATGATATAGGCCATGTACCTTTTAATAACAATGGGATGGGTTGAAGAAGAAACAAATCCTACATTTTGGACTCACAGTGGGATGGATTGGAAAAGATTCAGATCTTATACTCCAGAGTCATAATGAGATGAACCCTGAAGTTATAGTGGGGCAAATCTGTTTGAGCAAGATATAATGGTTTTTTAGGGTTTTCTGTCAAGAATACCAGCCGAACAAAAGGGCAGCATATTATCCTGATGAACAATGAACGATGACACCTTAAGCAGGGATCATTCTCATAAAATTCTGCATTCATGCAAAACACATTTAGTTAGGGGCATTTGATTCATTCTGATCATTGCATCCTAATCATTCTCATGACATTCTGCATTCATGCAAATGTCGTCCATAATACATTTAGTTAGGAGCATTAGATTCATTCTGATCATTGCATCCTAACCATTTTGCATAAGCATAAACACATAAAATTGATTTTACAGGATAGATTCCCCAGAGGACGGAGTCGTAATATCAGTGAATTAGCAGATCTCATTTCCCTGAGTTTGTAGTAGAGCAGACTAAAGATCTTGTCTCCCTGAGTTTGCAGTGGAGTAGATTGAAGATAGATCTGGCAATCCTGAAGTTGCAGGAGCAGATCGAAGACATCAGATCTTGTCTCCCTGAGTTTGCAGTGGAGCAGATTGAAGATAGTAAATCTGTAATCCACGAAATTGCGAGAGCAGCGGTTGTAGATAGCATATCCGGCAATCCCGAAGTTGCGAAGCCATTGAAGATAGCAGATCCGCAATCTCGAAGTTGCGAGGAGTAGATCAAAGACATCGATCTTGTCTCCACGAGTTTGCGGTGGAGCAGATTGAAGATAGCATATCCGCAATCCCGAAGTTGCGGGAGCGATTGAAGATAGCGGATCCGGCAATCCACGAAGTTGCGGGAGCGGATCGAAGACATCGATCTTGTCTCCCCGAGTTTGTAGTGGAGCAGATTGAAGATAGAAAATCGGCAATCTTGAAGTTGCGGGAGCATGATTAAAGATAGCGGATCGGCAATCTCGAAGTTGCGGGAGCGGTCGAAGACATCCGATCTTGTCTCCCGAGTTTGCGAGTGAGAGCAGATTGAAGATAGCAAATCGGCAATCCCGAAGTTGCGGGAGCAGATTGAAGATAGCATATCCGCAATCCACGAAGTTGCGGGAGCGGATCAAAGACATCGAGATCTTGTCTCCCGAGTTTGCGATGGAGCAGATTGAAGATAGCAACCGGCAATCCCGAAGTTGCGGAGCAGATTGAAGATAGCGAATCCGGCAATCCCGAAGTTGCGAGAGCGGATCGAAGACATCAAATCTTGTCTCCCCGAGTTTGCGGCAGAGCGCAGATTGAAGATAGAAAATCTGACAATCCTGAAGTTGTAGGAGCAGATTAAAGGTAGCAGATCTGGCAATCCTGAAGTTGCAGGAGCAGATCGATGACATCAGATCTTGTCTCCCTGAGTTTGCAGTGGAGCAGATTGAAGATAGCAAATCTGGCAATCCTTAAGTTGTAGGAGCAGATTAAGGATAGTAGATCTGGCAATCCTGAAGTTGCAGGAGCAGATCGAAGACATCAAATCTTTTCTCCCTGAGTTTGCAGTGGAGCAGATTGAAGATAGCCGATTTGGCATTCCTGAAGTTGCAGGAGCAGATCGAAGACATCAGATCTTGTCTCCCTGAGTTGCAGTGGAACAGATTGAAGATAGCAAATCTTATCTCCCAGAAGTTGCTGTGGAGCAGATTGAAGCTATAAGTCTAAATTCCTTGAATTGGATCGAAGCGCTAGTTCTCATGCCCCTGAAGATGCAGTGGGATGGAATTCTCAAAGAAGAAAAGCACTGAAAGAAGTCCAAGATTTGAAGATCGGGCAAAAATGGTCCTTTTTGAAGTCTTTGCTCTATTCTCGTTACACGGCAATGAGCAAAGAGGGGCAGCTGTAATAGGCCTATTTCGCCCGGCCCATTTAAAACCAAAAGTAAACCAAATAAAACCACAAAATAAAAACCAAAAGTAAACCAAATAAAACCACAAAATAAAAACCAAAATATAAATAATAAACCAAATTATTTAAAGTGTCCATAATCCATTACAAAGTCCATAAAACCCCTAGCCCAAATACAACTCAAATTAAAAATAAGCCTAAGACCCGATTCTATAGGCCCAAATCTAAGAAACCCAATAAACTAACTAGCCTAAATAATCAGACCCAATACCCAGGGCCCAATGATTGAATTGACCCAAAATTCTCCAGAAACCCTAGAGGTTTCTAGAGCTTTCCAGAGCCGCTCAAGCAGCCAAAGTTCACACGTGTGCCACAACATCCACGCCAGCCTCAGCAACGGCCTCCTCACCGTTCCACGATGCTCACACCTGCAAAATAAACACAGCAGAACAAATAGCACAGCAATTGACAGAGAGATATAATAGAAAATCTAAAAAGAAAAGGGTTTTTTTGTATTTTTATTGATTCTGGATTCGGCTATAAAAATGACCGAATGTAATTTGTGTAGGGGGATTATTATTTTGTATTACGCACACAAATACAAGAAATACGAAACCAGAAAAAAAAAGCAGAAGGTGATTTCATTTCTCAAAACTCTTTCCCTGTTTCGTTTTTTTCCTTTTTGAATCTTTTTCCTTGTGTGTTCATGCGAAATAAAACGAAAAGGAAAAGGTGCGTACCTTTGTGAATATCTTTGTCTTCTCCGTCGCAATCGGAGTTAGACGAAGATGCAATATGTGCCATCTGTTCGTTTTCTCCGTCGCAATCGGAGATAAACGAAGAAATTAGTCAGAGAGTAAGGCTTAGGATCGGTTACGGAAGTAAGTCGAACCCTCTAGTGCTGCTATTCGCCGTTCATGGTGGCGTTTTGGTGGTTCAATGGAGAGGTTTTGGATTGCGGCTGAGGGATAGTGAATGGGATTAGGGTTTTTTTAAAAAATAAAATAAAATGTGGATTTAATTTCTTAACTCTGTTTTTAATGCATTAAGGAAACGGCATTGTTTAAATTCATTTCAATAAGTTCAAAACGGTGCCGTGTGAAGCTACCCGACCCGATCCAATCCAAAACTCTTAGGATCCGCGTGTTTATGTGTAAAAGGGGTATTTGTGTGTTTGATCCCCTTATTTTTGTTCCGTTTATTCAATTAAATCTGTGATGCATGGTCTTTATTGTTTAATCGATCTCAATAATTTATGCATTATTTTAATTTAGTCCAGATTGTGTGCTGCGTTTGGATATTAGAATATTTGCCAATTTGATCCCTTATTCTTCAGGCGAAAATTCAAGATGACCCTCAATGTTGTTTAAATAATTTTGTTTATTTATATAATGGCCTTCTAATTTTATTTTCTTTTTTTTTTCTTTTTTAAGTGTTAATTGTTTTTTTTTATTTTACAGTTCTTGTATTTTTAGTATTAAATTTTTTATTATTCAAATTATTTTAATCCAAATTATTTTGAAATCTATTTTGTAATGTTCAAATTGGCTTTATTTTCCATCTATATATTTTTTATATATTTATTGTAAAAATTTATTCCAAACTATATACCATGTATTGCTTTGATAATTTATGTAATGTTAATTTTAAAAACAATTATACTATGTTATTTTATACATATATGTATATATAATAATAAGATCGTATTATATACTTTAATTCATTTCATACAATTTTTAAAATCTTGTTACTCATATACGATTATATATATGTTTAAATGAGTAAGTTTTTTGTTAAAATATGTATTTAATGAATTTATTCACAAATTATTTCATTTTAAACAATTCCATAAAATGTTGATCAAAAATCAACTTACTTTATTTTAAATATATTTATTAGCATCCAAAATTTTATTTTATATTAATTTGTTGTTGTCAATTTCATAGAATCATTAAATTTCATAGCCTATTGTTAATATGATGTTTAATTTGTGTATATTTCACAATTAATATTTGTGCATTTTGTTATTGCATTGTGCCTCAAATTTCAATATATTCAAGTCTTTACCAAATGTTTCATTTTGTTAAAAATTGTATATTGAGCCAAATTTTAAGATTTCGCATTTGAAATTTTTTTAAAATAAGGCAATATTTGTATATTTGGAAGTTCGGAAAATTATGCCCTAACGTACTAGGTGTTAATTTTCTGTCCAACCAAATAACCAAATACCCTTTTTTAATTGCATGTTTTGAAGATCAAAGATGATCTCGGTGTCAAAGTATAAACGTGTTATATCCTAACGTATTGGATATGATATTTTTATTCCTTTGAAACGAGTTAATCTTGAGATTCAATTCCAAATAAATTAACTTTCCTTAAAAAATAATCATGCCTTAACATTTTCAAGTTTTCAATGCAAGGTCATTAATTAATCGATTTGGTACCCGTTCTGGGCCGTATAGGGGTGCTAACCCTTCCTCGTGCGTAACCGACTCCCGAACCCTTTTTGTCATTTAATTTCAGAGACCAAATAAATTTTTATTTTTACAAGGTGATCTAATCTCACCCAAACAAAAAAGGTTGGTGGCGACTCCACATCATATTTTTAAGTCGACCCCATTTTTCAAACTTAAAATAAAAATGGTTTCGACACCTAGCATACGTTTTGGATACCAAAGTGTCTGAAAAGAAAACTGAATCGGTGCCTGTAGTTTGTGAATATTCGGATGTATTTCCAGAAGAATTGCCTGGGTTGCCACCGGTCAGAGAGGTTGAGTTGGCTATTGAGTTGGTATCGGGAACTTCACCTATATCTATAGCTCCGTATAGAATGGCTCCGATAGAGTTGAAAGAGTTGAAAGCTTAGTTGCAAGAGTTAACAGATAGAGGTTTTGCACGACCGAGTTTTTCGCCTTGGGGTGCGCCAGTATTGTTTGTTAAGAAGAAAGACGGGTCAATGAGAATGTGTATTGATTATCGTCAGCTTAACAAGGTTACGATAAAGAATAAGTATCCGTTGCCGAGAATAGACGATTTGTTTGATCAGTTGAAAGGTGCAACAGCGTTTTCAAAGATTGATTTGAGATCTGGCTATTATCAGTTGCGAGTTAAAGACTCAGATGTGCCAAGAAATACATTCAGAACGAGGTACGGACATTATGAATTCCTTGTTATGCCTTTTGGACTAACTAATGCTCCTGCCATTTTTATGGATTTAATGAATCAGATCTTTAGACCGTATTTAAATAGTTTTGTTGTTATGTTCATTGATGACATTCTGATTTATTCACGAGATGAGTCGGAGCATGCCGAGCATTTGAGAATTGTGTTGCAAACCTTGAGAGATAAGCAACTGTATGCTAAATTCAATAAGTGTGAGTTTTGGCTTCGGGAAGTCAGATTTTTGAGACATATTGTCTCGACGGTTGGCATTCAAGTTGATCCGAGCAAGATTTCTGCAGTTGTTGACAGGAAACCACCTAGAAATGTATCCAAGGTCAGAAGCTTTCTGGGATTGGCTGGGTACTATCGACGTTTTGTAAAAGGATTCTCGATGATTGCTATACTGTTGACCAGACTACTACAGAAAGATGTATAATTTGAATGGTTCGAGAAATGTCAACAGAATTTCGATCAATTGAAAGCATTGTTAACGGAGGCACCAATGTTGGTTCAACCTGAGTCGGGTAAAGATTTTGTGATTTACAGCGACGCGTCATTGAACGGTTTGGGTTGCGTATTGATGCAAGAGGGAAAAGTGATAGCTTATGCTTCCGGACAGTTAAAGCCGCATGAAAAGAACTATCCGACGCACGATTTAGAGTTGGCTGCTATAGTTTTCACATTGAAAATTTGGCATCATTATTTGTACGATGAAAAATGCCACATCTTTACCGATCATAAAAGCTTAAAGTATATAATGACTCAAAAGGATTTGAATTTACAACGGAGATGGCTCGAGTTATTGAAAGATTATGAGTTAGTGATTGATTATCACCCGGGGAAAGCGAATGTAGTCGCTGATGCATTGAGTAGAAAATCGTTGTTTGCCTTGAGAGCAATGAATACACAGTTGACATTATCTTATGATGGTTCGATTGTAGCTGAGTTAAAAGCTAAACCAGTATTTTCAGCAAATTTGCGAAGCTCAGAAATGTGATAGTGAATTGCAAGCTAAAACACTGCAATGCGAGTCGACTAGTGATTCAGAGTACCAAATTGGATTCGATGATTGCTTGATGTCTCGAGATAGAATATGCGTACCAAAAAATTCAGAGTTGATTAAGAAAATTTTACACGAGCCACATAGTGTTTGTTTATCTGTTCATCCTAGAAGTACTAAAATGTACAGTGATTTGAAACAATTGTATTGGTGGTCGGGTATGAAACGAGACATTTCTGAATTTGTAGCGAGATGTTTAGTGTGTCAGCAAGTTAAATCTGAACATCAAGTGCCTTCGGATTTACTTCAGCCTGTGATGATACCAGAGTGGAAATGGGACAGAGTTACGATGGATTTCGTATCGGGATTGCCTTTGACTCTGAAAAAGAAAGATGCTATTTGGGTTGTCGTTGATCGATTAACGAAATCAGCACATTTCATCCCGGTATGTACTGATTATTTGCTCGATAGATTAGCTGAATTGTACATTGCTGAGATTGTTAGATTGCACGGGGTGCCAGTTTCGATTATTTCGGATAGACATTCGAGGTTTATGTTACGGTTTTGGAAGAAATTACAAGAAGCTCTGGGTACGAAGTTGAATTTTAGTACAGCTTTTTATCCGCAAACTGACGGACAGTCTGAACGAGTAATTCAGATCCTCAAAGATATGCTCTGATGTTGTGTTTTAGAGTTCGAAGGCAACTGGGAGAAATATTTACTGCTGGTTGAATTTGCATATAATAATAGTTTTCAATCGAGCATAAAGATGACGCCGTATGAAGCATTGTATGGTCGCAAATGTTGAACTCCATTGTACTGGACTGAGCTTAGCGAGAAACAGATTCACGGGGTTGATTTGGTTAGAGAAACCGAAGAGAAAGTGAAAGTATATCGTGACTATTTGAAAGCAGCTTCAGATGGTTAGAAATCATATGCGGATTTGAAAAGAAAAGATATTGAACTTCAGATCGATGATAAAGTGTTTTTAAAAGTATCTCCATGGAAGAAAATCCATAGATTTGGTCGCAAAGGCAAATTAAGTCTGCGATTCATCGGGCCGTATGAGATTATTGATCGAATAGGGCCAGTGGCATATCAGCTAGCTTTACCGGCTGAGCTAGAGAAAATCCATAATGTGTTTCATGTATCAATGTTGTGAGGATATAGATCGGATCCATCACATGTAATTTCCCCATCAAAGATTGAGATTCAACCCGATATGACGTATAACGAAGAACCGATCAGAATTTTAGCTCAAGAGATTAAACAGTTGAGAAAAAAGCATAGCTTTGGTGAAAGTCTTGTGGGAACGTCACGGTGTCAAAGAGGCTATGTGGGAGCCCGAGGAAGCTATGAGAAAACAGTACCCTAACCTATTCACTGGTAAGATTTTTGGGGACGAAAATCCCTAAAAGGGAGAGTTGTAATAGCACGTTTTTGGTCAAATCAGAATAGTGGTTTCGAAGCCACAAATCTGAGGTTGAAAATTTATTTTAATATTATTTTAAGTGTTTACAGCATGATAGCATGTATGTGTGAAAGTTTTGTGAAGTAATTTTATCGTTTGAATGCTTAATTTGATAAAAAGGACTAAAGCGCGTAAAGTGTAAAAGTTGTGTTCTATTAGTTAAAGGTGTCTAATAGCTATAGAACCTTAAAATAAAGGTCCTTATGTTGTAATTAGACCATTAGAAACATGAGTGGAAAAATATGGACATGCATTAAGTGTTTTTAATGGTTTTATACTAAGGTTAATTTATTAATTTGGTTAATTAATAAGGAAAAAAAATAAATCAAACATAATGTCATATTTATTTTGTTATCACCTCCACCGAAAATAGAAGAAAAAATGTGTTCACGAGAGCTTGCTAAGGTTTCGGCAATTGCATAGTTAAATTGGTAAGTGTTTTTTACTCGGTTTTTAATGATTTATATATTTTTGAGATCGTTGCAGCTTAATCTAGCTAGCCCAGGGACTAATTTGCAAAACTGTTAAAGATTTTAAAGTTTGCCATTGATGAATAAGCATGTGTTTTGAAGTTTCTTGATATATTATGAATGCTTGTTGATAGATATACAAGTTTTGTTAAGTGATTTTTGAGAAAAATGCAAAATAGGGATTAAATTGAGAAATGTGTAAATTGTGTGGTAGAAATGTGAAATAAATGAAAAATATGGGCTGCTAGGCGCATAATAGTAATTTGGCTAGCATGGGTTTATTGTGAATTTCATTAATTTGTGATTTTAGGAAATAAGGACTAAATTGTGAAAAATGTGAAATATTAGGGGCAAAAGTGTAAATGTGTCTGAATGTGTATTTTGGACTTAATTGAATAAATTAGTTATTAAACAAGTTGATTTTGATTATATTTATATCAAGAAAGGAGAAATACGGACCTAGATCGTGGAAAGAACAAAGTTACGGAATAGTTTACTCGTTTCACCGTTTTAGCACTCGAGGTAAGTTTGTATGTGATAAATTTCATTATAAATGTATTATGAATGCTTTGATATTGTATAAGTTGTGAATACGAGATATCAGATAAGTTCGACATTGAATCGATGATAATTCGTCATTCGATATCCCGGTTAAACCTTAGGAATAGTTTAGGATACTAGTGACATGTCATTAGGGAATACATTGAGTTGGCTTCGGGCCATGATGTTAGCACTTCGGGTGCGAGATATACCGATTTGGCTTCGAGCCATGAATATCAACTGATTTGGCTTCGGGCCATGATATCAGTTTTTTGGAGATAAGTTACCTTGATTTGGCTTCGGGCCATGGTATAGGTGCTTATTGTGTTAGACCTTTGAGTATCCAACTTCTATTCCAAATGGTTCAACGGGTAAACGAAAGAGGTGATTGAGTTTGGGATTGATATTAAATGATACAGGTACGTACTTGAATTATATAAGTTCCAAATCGAAGAGGTTTGTGAAGGTCGTGTATAATCTCTAAATTGAGTATTTGAAAGGTTTGTTAGCTAATGTAAGCTACATATTGGTGTATTCAAATCATTGAATTATGTTTATGTGGTTGCATTAAGTTTATTTCATACAATCTTACTAAGCTATAAAGCTTACTTTGTGTATTTCTCTGTGTTTTATAGTTTTCAAAGCTAGCTCAGACTCGGGGATCGTCGAAGATAGCATCATACTATCCACCTATCACTTGGTACCTATGAACTTTGGTATTTTAAGTATATGGCATGTATAAGGACTTTGAGTCATGTTGATTTTGTTTTGGTAATGATTTTGGCCAATTGAATTGGCTTGTAAATGAACATGTTTTGGTTTGTATATATATATAGCCTTAAATAATGGCTTATTTGGGGATTATTTTGGTATGGTTAAGTCTTGAATTGATATATGTGTTTATGCTTTGTGATATGAATTGTATGATGGTTGGGTGATGCTTGATGGCTATAGGTATTATAAGTGTTTAAATGGTTGAATTGTGGACATTGGTATGCTTGTGAAATAGGCCAAATAATGCATATTTGAATTTGGTCATTTTGATGATTGAGTAATTGGTAATTGGTATCTTTTGATCAAGTAAATCATGAGTTTATGAGCATGTTGGTTGTTAGTGTTGGAAATGGTATGATTTAGCCTTGATTGTGGTTAAAATAGATGTTCATTTATGCTATAAATTTGTACCATTTTGGGATGTGTAGGTGCACACAAATTTGGGTAGCAAATTGGCTTGGTAAATAGCCTATTTTTGTCCACACGAGCAGAGACACGGGCATGTGTCTCAGCCATGTGTGACACAAGGTTATATTACATGACCATGTATCCCCTAGGTTGGTTTTAGAAATCAAGTCAGTATGCTCCACACGGTCTCACACACGGGCGTGTGACCGGTCGTGTGGCATAAGTCAGTATATCCTGTAATTTAGACACGGCTTAGCACACGGGCGTGTGACTTGGCCGTGTTGCATAAGTCAGTATACCCTACAGGTTTGGCACGGCCTAGCACACGGCCTGGCACACAGGCGTGTGTGGCCACTTCGAAAGGTACACGGGCTAGACACACGGGCATGTGGTGGGCCGTGTGACCCAAGTCAGTAAGCTCACTTGTTTGGACATGGGTAGGACACGGGTCGAGACACGGCCATGTGCTTCCATTTCGAATGTCCACACCGCCTGTGACACAGGTGTGTCTGGTGGCTGTGTGAGACACACGGCCTGGCCACACGGGCATTTGTCCCCTGTTTTGAAAAAAAAATTTCAAAGTTTGTGAAAGTTTCCTATGTTATTGATTTAGTCCCGAACCACTCCTAAAGCTTGTTTAGGGCCTTGTAGACTCGTACTAGGGACATATTGATTGAGATTGAATGATGAATGTTTGAATTGAGAAAATGTATGCTAAAAGTATGTATAAATGTGTTGTAAGTCCGGTAATGCTCCGTAACCCTATTCCGGTGTTGAATACGGGTGATGGGTGTTACACTCTCAGTGTACCAAACCGTGTGAAAATGTTCTTATGCAAAAATTTCAATACTGACTTAGCATTATTAGAGGCTAGGGCTATTGCTTCTACCCACTTAGAAACATAGTCTACTGCCAAAAGTATGTATAACTTGCCCATGAATGGTGGAAAAAGACCCATAAAGTCTATTCCCCATACATCAAATAGTTCAATCTCTAATATACTTTGCAACAGCAATTCTTGTTCTTTAACAATGGTCACATAACTTATAGATTTCATGATCATCTTTAAATAATCTTGGCCAATAGAATCCTGACTCGAGTACCTTGGCAGCTGTCTTCATCCCTCCAAGATGTCCTCTATATGGGGTTGAGTGACAATGTTGTAAGACACTATGCATCTCATTGTTGGGGACGCACTTCCGACTTATTTGATCTACACAATGCTTGAATACGAATGGTTCATCCCAATACTACTATTTGGCATCGTGAATAAATTTTTGTTTTCTTTGAGTGTTGAAGTTAGGTGGCATTACACCACTTACTAAGAAGTTTACTATGTCAGCATACCAAGGTAATGCCTTAGCATTGAGCAACTGTTCATCTAGGAATTCTTCCTTAATATACTTCTTGCTTTCATCTTCATTCCTTGATTCTATTATTGACAAATGGTCAGCCACTTGATATTCGGTTCCCTTCCAATCTCTAATTTCCAAATCAAACTCTTGTAACAAGAGTATCCACCTAATCAATCTCGATTTGGCATCTTTTTTCCATACCAAGTACTTGATAGCCGAGTGATCTATGTAGACTGTGACCTTTGTTCCTACTAAATAAGAACAAAATTTGTCAAATGTAAAGGCCACTACCAGTAATTCCTTCTCTGTAGTGGTATAACTGAGCTGAGTTTCTGTCAATGTCCTCCTAGAAAAATATATTGCATGTAGTACCTTATTTCTCCTTTGACCAAAAACCGCTCCCACAACATAATTACTGGCATTGCACATGAGTTCAAAGGGCAATGTCCATTCTGGAGCAACCACAATCGATGTTGCTACCAGTCGCTTCTTGAGTTCTTCAAAAGCCTAAAAACATTGATCATCAAAATTAAAAGGTCTATTCTGTCCAAGTAAAGTACACAAGGATTTACAGAATTTTGAAAAATCTTGAATAAATCTTTTGTAAAATCATGCATTTCCTAAAAAACTTCTAGCACCTTTAACACTGGTGGGCGGTGGCAATTTTTCGATCACTTCTATTTTTGCCTTGTCCACTTCAATTCCTCGCTGTGACACCATATGTCCAAAGACAATACCTTCACGGACCATGAAATAGCATCTCTCCCAATTTAATACTAGATTTGTTTCTTCACAATGGCATAAAACCATTAAGCAATCTTCGAAATCATTTCTTAACATAGAGAAGTCATCCATAATAAAATTAAGGAAATTTTCCACCATGTCCAAGAATATGGCCATCATGCAGCGCTGGAAAGCTATCGAGGCATTGCATAACCCGAACGGCATCCGCCTGAATGCGAAAGTGCTATATGGACACGTGAAAGTTGTCTTCTCTTGATCTTTAGGTGCTATGGCAATCTAATTATATCCTGAATAACCATCTAGGAAGCAATAAAAAGTCTTACCAGCTAATCTATCCAACATTTGATCGATGAATGGCAAATGGAAATGATCCTTCCTAGTTTCCTTATTAAGTCTACGGTAGTCCATACACACTCTCCATCTCATAATAGTACGAGTCGGTATGAGCTCATTGTTGTCATTACTTACTACTGTGACACCCCCTTTCTTAGGTATACATTGCATAGGGCTTACCCACGAGTTGTGGGAAATTGGGTAAATGATGCCAGCATCAAGCCACTTGATAATTTATTTCTAAACAAATTCCTTCATAATTGGATTTAGTTGTCTTTGCTATTCAATGGATTTGCTATGGCAATCTTCCAATAAAATTTTATGCATACAAATGTAGGGCTAATTCCCTTTATATCGACAAGGGTCCAACCTGTGCTATTTTAGATCGCCATAACACTTCTAACAACCTGTCCTCTTGCTCAAGTGTTAGTTTAGCATATTACAACTAGCAAAGTACTGTTATTTCCCAAATACACATATTTCAAATGTTGTGGCAGAGGCTTTAACTCTAGAATGGCAGATTCCTCTACAGATGGTTTAGGAGGCTTAAAAGATTATTCTGTTAAATCCAGGGATTCAAATTTCTTCCCTGGCCTATCCATTATCTATTGGGCTTCCATAAATTCACCAAGCTCTTTAAAAATTGCTGTGTCACCTTGCTCCATCAAATTGTCTTCACTGTCAGAATTATCGTAGCAAAATTTTGTGAATTTGTCCATTGTTGCTTCTATCAAGCCAATGGTGTGACATTCCTCATTCTCATTCGCACATTTTAACGCATTAAACACATTAAAGGTAATCTGCTGATCATTCACTCTCACAGTTAGCTCGCCTTTCTGTACATCAATTAGGGTCCTGCCAGTAGCAGGAAACGATCTTCATAGAATAATTGGTAAATCATGCTCAGCTTCACATTCTAAAATAAGAAAAATTATAGGAAAGATAAATTTATCCACCCTTACCAATACATCTTCAATTTTACCTTCCAGATGGGCATAAGATCGGCCAACCAATTGCAACGTTACTATGGTAGGTCTTGCTTTCCCAATTCCTAGCTTCCTGAAAATAGACATAGGTATTGGATTTATACTTACGCCTAAATCACATAATGTTTTTCCTACATAATGATTTCCAATTGAACATGGGATAGTGAAACTCCCTGGGCCCTTTAACTTTGGAGGTAGCTTATTCATCAACATTGATGTGCACCATCAGTGAGAGCAATGGTCTCATATTCTCCCAATTTGCATTTCTTTGACAATATATCCTTCATGAATTTCACGTAATTGGGTATTTGCTCCAAACCTTCGGCTGGCAGTTTATTATTAAGGAGTTGCTTCAAAACCTCCAAAAATATTTTAAATTGAGCATCTTATCTGGATTTATTGAACCGCTGAGGAAAAGGTAGAGGTGGTCATCCTTCAGGTTGCTGATATTGTTTTGTTGTGGCATTTTTTTTGGCAACATGATCTAGTTCTGGCACAACATTCTTCTGGTTATCATTTTCAGAAATTGTATGCTTTTCAGATGGTTTTAGTATTTTTACCAGATTGTTACTTGCATTATCCTCTTTTGCCGCGGCAATGTGAACAACATCACTGATCGCTGTGATTTCAGAGTTTTAAATTTATAATGATCGAACCTGGAACTAACTATAACAACGATTGAGGCAAGTGCACCTATCGAACAGTAGTATAGCTTAGGCAAGACCGGATTGTCGAACCCAAAGGAACCAAAAGTTCTAATACTAACTTTCTTTTTATTATCTAGCCTAAAATAAGTGAAGTTGTTATTTAATCTAAATTTAACTAACTACTAAGCTAAAGACACAAAGACAAAAAGAATGAATTGGGGAAATACTGTTGGAAAAACTCAGTTGATTAAGACGATACCCTTAGGAAGAATCCACCTAGACTTTACTTGTTATCTAACTCTGAACCAGACGATTTATTCACTTGACTTGATCAGTAAGACTCCCTAATGTATATTAAACCCTCTCTCGAAGCGAATAACGTCTAACCCTAGGTTGATTAATTGAAATATGTTTCTAATTAAAACCCCTAAAATTGCATTAACTCGATCTATGGACTCCCATATTAGGTTTCACCCTAATCCGGCAAAATCTCGTCACCCTATCTCTAGGCACGCGATCAACTCTGCTTAATTATGCTAGATCTACTCTTAAGCAGAGACTTTTGCTCCTCCACCTAAGCACATCAAACTCGAATCAATATCCCGAAAATATTAACACAAGAATTAAGAACACATAATTAAGAACAAATCAAGTATTTATCATATAGTTCAGCAAACGATGACAAGATTCATCTAAGTTTCATCCCCTTCAGGTATCTGAAGGGTTTAGTTCATAATGATAAAAGAAAACATCTCAGAAGAAAAGATAAAACAAAACATAAGAAATCCCTAAAACCCCCTGAAGGAATTGAAGGAGAGATCCGTCGTCTTGAGTAGAATTCTGGCTTCTTGAGATGGATCAACTGGCTATCTCCGAGTGTTTCCCACAAATCTGACCTTTTTGGCTCGGCTCCTTGGCCTAGCTCATCGCCCCCTTTTAGGTTATACTTAGGGTGTTTATATAGGCTTTTGAAATAGGTTTCTTTGCCCCTAAGTATCCTTTTCCGATAGAAATTGCTCTTCTCCACGATAGGGACACGGCCATGGCACACGCCCGTGTGTGGATAGGGCTGATTATTGAAATTTTGAGGAGGTTGTTGTCTTTGATTTCCTTGATTTCCCTGACCTCCCCATGAAAAATTTGGGTGGTTCCTCCAACCTGGATTATAAGTATTACTATAAGAGTTATTATTAGATCTGAAATTATTACCTATATAGTTCATTTGTTCGCTTTCTATGCCCAGTTGGTAGGGTGGGTACTCAGGATTCGCCACAGTTCCACTTGCGTCGCACTGCATTACTGGATGTACCTGCGAAGAACACAAACTATCAAGCTTTTTATTCATCATCTCTACCTGTGTTGATAGCATGGTTACTGCGTCGAGGTTGAAAACTCCAGCTGATTTTGTTGGTTTTGTCCTTGTAACCTGCCACTGATAGTTATTCAGTGACATCTCTTCAATAAACTCGTAGGCTGCTTCAGGAGTTCTGTTGTTCAGGGTTCCACCGGCGGCTGAATCAATTAGTTGCCTCGTTGAGGGGTTTACACCGTTATAGAAAGTTTGGACTTGGAGCCACAAGGGTAAACCATGGTGCGGACACCTTCTCAAGAGATCCTTGTATCTCTCCCATGCATCGTATAATGTCTCTAAATCCATCTGCACAAAAGAAGAGATATCTTTCCGTAATTTGGCCATTTTGGCCGATGGAAAATATTTAATAAAAATTTTTCGATCATTTGATCCCATGTAGTGATTGACCCTCGTGGTAATGAGTTTAACCACTGTTTGGCTTTATTCTTTAATGAAAAGGGGAATAACCGAAGACGGATGGCATCATCAGAAACGCCATTTATTTTGAATGTATCACAGAACTCTAAAAAATTAGCTATATGAGTATTTGGGTCTTCGTCTTGTAAACCATGAAATTGAACAAATTGTTGAATCATTTGTATAGTGTTAGGCTTTAATTCAAAACTATTAGCAGCTATAGCAGGCCTAACAATACTTGATTCTACTCCTGTTAAATGAGGTTTAGCATAATCATACATAGTACACGGAGCATTATTTTCTGCCACATCTTGTGGTGGTGGATTATTCTCGTCCATCCCTTCAGTAGGATTGGATCCGCCTTCTCGCTCTTTTTTTACGTGTAATTTAGGGCTCGCCTAATTTCTCTGATTCCTACGAGCGTAGCTTCAATATCACCGTCGTGTACTAGTGGTCCTCTCGGGTTCCTTCTAGTCATAAACTAGAGGTACCTGCTAGGAAAAGAAAGAAAGAAAATTTAGCAAAGTTAAAAACAAAACAAAAACAAAAATAAAAATAAAAGTAAATTGTGGAAAATAATGGCTAAAGTAATAAAAATAGAGCTTTCTTAATATTTTAGTTCCCCGGCAACGGCGCCAAAAAACTTGATCGCTGTGATTTCAGAGTTTTAAATTTATAATGATCGAACCTAGAACTAACTATAACAACGATTGAGGCAAGTGCACCTATCAAACAAGTAGTATAGCTTAGGCAAGACCGGATTGTCGAACCCAAAGGAACCAAAAGTACTAATACTAACTTTCTTTTTAGTATCTAGCCTAAAATAAGTGAAGTTGTTATCTAATCTAAATTTAACTAACTACTAAGCTAAAGACGCAAAGAAAAAAAGAATGAATTGGGGAAATATTGTAACACCCCAAACCCGGTCTAGACGTTACGACCAGATTTGGTATGTTACAGGGTAAAAGTTGTTTAAAAAGGGTTTGAAACTTTGGAGAGATACTGTAAGTAAAAAAAAACTTTTCGTTTGGTTGATGTTTTGAAAATAGTTGTTTGAGGTTTAAGGATAAGAGAAACAAAATATTGAATTAAGTTAAACAAGTACTGGTTGTCATTGTTGGCATTTCAGAGAAAATGAATTCTTTATGTTGCTTAAGTGATTAAAATTTTATCTTACTTATCCGTTTTTAACATATAATGATGTCATATTGTAATTAGATAATAAATAAAGAAAACAACCTATTAAACTAAGAAGGCCTTATTACATAATTAAATCCCCAACTAAAATAAATTTGTAAAAGAAAACGAGTGTAGGAAAGAAACTTTTTATGGCCTCCACGAGTCTGCCTCGGCTCCCAGATCCACAATCTACTGATTACCTGCAATATTAAGAAAAAGGGGTGAGTCACCAAGACTCAGAGTGTAAATCTCATATATCACATAAACGGCCCATGGCCCACAACCGCATATTGGGCCTTAGCCCACTCAAGATGGCATACAGAAGAATAGAATGCAATATGTCCCAGTAACCTAGTTTCTATCCTCTACACGCCACCCGTATTCAGCCCATCACACCGTGGGATTTCTACAATCAACCCTCCATCTGCTACACGCCTCATCGTGGCACCCGGGCCACTCGTGGTTCCAGACCACCGTGATACTAGATCACCATGACAGAGTCACTATTAACATACGTGGGGCCAACCCACCATGGTATCAAACCACCGTGACAATCCCTAATGAATATATGTGGGGCAACCCACTGTGGTACCAAACCACCGGGACAAGTCACTAGATCGTATATACATGGTATTAAACCACCGTGGCACCAAGCCACCGAGACATGGTCACTAAATCAGATATACGTGGGGCCAACCCACTCGTGGTACCAAACCACCGTGACAGTCCCAAATTCTTCCCCTTTCACATCATAATCCAAGCCCATGCATAACATACATGTCATAATGGATGCAACATGTTATCAAGCAAAGTGAAAGGTTACCACATACATCCATACTCACAAAGAAAACGTTAAAGTCACGTACCTGGCATCCCTAGCCTTACCCATTAAGGGTATTACATTTGTCTGCCACGCCTCTTTTCGGCTTTTTAGCCCATACAATCAATAATACAGATAAATAATAGAGTGCGAAGTATTACACACCTGATAACACGCAATATTATGCTATCTATGTCGACACTATCGCTAGCAGGAACGACTGCTATTTGCCTACTATTCTGTTCTGAAGCCGGTCCACAACCCGGTGGCCAATCTCGAACAGCAGACACCGCGTGCTTTTTGTACTTAGGGGCTGGGACTACGGGTCCAACCCCTTCCTTCGTTTGGCTGGCATTTGAATCCATAAAAGACATCTTGGTCAATAGACCAGATTAAGGCATTGAAGCAGAGAGAAAAAGAAATAAGGATATACGCTCGATATGTAAAGATTCACTTACCTAGGTTGACAGAACCTGAAGACTATTAGGCTAGGATTAAGGCACCGATTGAGTACCTAAATCGATCGAATCCGAATGTCCCTTAAACCCTTCAATCGCAGAACACATGCAGGAATAATGCGGAGACAAGACCCCTCCTTCATTCGGCCAAAACCCAAAGAACAAGATTAATGCCTTCGGCAACCAAAAAGAGAGAAGAAAGAATTGAAGGGGAAAAAGAATACTTACCACAACTAAGGAGAATCCGATTGAGAAGGTTAGGGAACAGAGTGATGGCAATCTTCAGAGATAAAACGAATGAATGAGATGAATACCCAAAGAAATTCAGCCAAAAGAAAAATGAGAATCAAAGCAACGAGATGAAAAAGAGAATAGGTTTCAGCTTGAGAAGATGAGAGAACAAAAGGTGAATTATCAAGGTAAGAAATAAAGATTCGGCTAAGGAGAACAAATGAGATGAAAATAATGAGATGGTGTAGGTGGTAAGAGGTTTCGGTTTATGATGATTAAGAGATGAGCCACGAATATGAACAAAAGAAAGAAACTAATAGAGAACAAGAAAGAGAGTTGGGGTTCGGCTCTTGAAGAAACAATTGAGTAAAAGAGGTATCATGAAAAAGAAATGGTAAGAGGGTTTGGCTTTTTGGTGATGAAGTAATGCACACACGACCAAAAATGCTAAAGAGGGGGAGAAGGTTTCGGTTATTCAAAGAAAAGAATCATAAGCTACCAATATGAAGAACACCCAAATACCGAAAGGAAAAGAACTCTCAATATTTAGCTACCAATCACCTCAAAATTTCGGCACACCTACTACAAGCCAAAACCAATTTCTTCCCCCTTCCTCAAGCATCCAAAATTCGGCCACTACCTTCACCAACCCTCAATCCCATATTTTCCTCCTAAATTCACTCTTGTTCACTCATTCAAAGTAGTTTGAATAATTCAAACTCCCTCTTCCTCTCATGGCGACACATTTGAATTGTTTGACCCAATCAACACTCCCCCCTTGAAGTGTCCTACCCGAACTCCACCTCTTTCCTTCCAGACGCCAAAAGAATTCCCAAAAAGCAAATTGTGCAACTCGAACTTGCTCCCACACTGCTTCCCTGTGGCGTCACCTACCAACACCTTAAGTGGCGTCTCCTTGCCACTTTGCCACTTCAATTCTTGTGTCAAAAAACACAGACAATAACCCTTAAGTCCTGCCCCAGTCAGCTCTCCCCTAAAAGTGCCCAAAAGGAAATTTTGGCCAAGGCTTCGGCTTAACCCCGAGCCTTCCCTGAACCCCCAAACACACCAAAATAATGTACAAAGCTTAGCATACACACACAACACACACTAAATGCAAAACCCCCAAAATTCAGGATGTTACAGTTCTACCCCCTTAAAGAAATTTTCGCCTCGAAATTACCTGATCAAAAGAGATGAGGGTATTGCTGTCGCATCGCATCCTCTGGCTCCCACGTAGCTTCCTCTAAACCGTGATTCCACCACAACACTTTAACCAACGGAACCGTCTTTCTCTGCAATACCTTAACGTCACGATCTAAGATTTGAACCGGTTCTTCCTCAAAAGATAAGTCAGGCTTTAGTTTGATTTCTTCCACTGTCACTATATGAGATGGATCCGAACTATAGCGTCTTAACATTGAAACATGGAATACTTCATGGATCTGACTCAATTCCGAAGGTAGCTCGAGCTAGTAAGCTACCGGTCCTACACGTTTCAACACACGATACAGTCCGATGAATCTGGGGCTCAGCTTGCACTTCCGTCCAAACCTTAAGACTTTCTTCCACGGTGAAACCTTTAAGAAAACCCGGTTACCCACTGCAAATTCTATGTCTTTACGCTTCAAGTTTGCATAAGATTTTTGCCTGTCAGAAGCTTCTTTCAACCGAGTCCGAATCAACTTAACTTTGTCCTCCGTTTCAAAAATCAACTCTGGAGCCAATAACTGTCACTCACCCAACTCTGTCCAGCAAGTAAGAGTGTGACACTTCCACCATACAACGCCTCATACGGTGCCATCTCGAATACTAGATTGGTAGTTTGTTGTTGTATCACGAATTCGCCATGTGTAGAACCTCTTCCCAACTACCCCTGAAGTCTATGACGCAGCCTCTCAACATATCTTCTAAGATCTGAATTACCCTCTCAGACTAACCCTCAGAATGAGGATGGAACGCTGTACTGAAATCTAACTTTGTACCCAACGCTTGGTGCAACGCCTTCCAGAACCTTGACGTAAACCTAGGGTCCCTGTCTGATATGATAGACACTGGTACCCCATGCAACCTCACAATCTCTGCTACATACAACTTAGCCAACTTCTGTAGAGGGTAGTCGACACGAACCGGTATGAAATGGGCAGACTTTGTCAAACGATCAATAATTACCCATACCGAACCCTTCTTAGTAGGTGTGAGAGGTAGCCCACTAATAAAGTCCATTGTTATCCTTTCCCACTTCCACTGTGGAATCTTCACCGGCTGTAATAACCCCGAAGGCAACTGATGTTCCGCTTTCACCTATTGACACGTCAAGCACTTACTCACAAATTCGGTTACCTCTCGCTTCAGACCTGGCCACCAAAACTATTCTCGCAAATCCTGATACATCTTACTTCCTCCAGGATGCATATCGTATAGGCTGCTATGTGCTTCCTATAAAATCTTACACCTCAACTCAGGATCCTTTGGCATGTAGGTCTTCCCCCGAAAACATAATACCCTATCACTATTCACACTGAAATCCGTTATCTCACCATCTGTTCCCAACTGCAACTTCGACTTTAACCACTCATCAGCCCACTGCTTCTCTTTAATCTGATTGACCCAAGAAGGTTTCACATGAAGCTCAGCTAATAGACTTCCATCATCGTATAAACTGAGGTGAGCAAACATTGCTCTCAAGTCAGAGATCACCTTACAACTTAAAGCATCCGCCACCACGTTAGCTTTACCCAGGTGGTACTCAATCGAGCAATCATAATCCTTTAACAATTCGATCCACCTCCTCTGCCTTAAATTCAACTCCTTCTGGGTGAAAAGGTATTTTAGGCTCTTGTGATCTGTATAAATGACGGACTTCTCCCCATACAGATAATGTCTCCAAATCTTCAAGGCAAATACTACTGCTGTCAATTCCAAATCATGTGTGGGATAATTCACCTCATGTGGTCTTAACTGCCGAGATGCATATGCTACCACCTTCCCTTCTTGCATCAACACACATCCCAAACCTGTGTGTGACGCATCGCAGTAAACAACAAACTCCTTCCCAGCCTCAGGTTGTATCAACACTGGAGCCTCTGTTAAAATCCTTTTCAGCCTCTCAAAACTCTCCTGCTGCTTCTCAGACCAGACAAACGGAACCCCTTTCCGCAATAACTTGGTTAATGGCACCGCAATCAACGAGAACCCCTCAATAAACCTTCTATAATACCCCGCCAGACCAAGAAAACTCCGGATCTCTGCCACGGACTTAGGTGGCTTCCAATCCAACATGCCTTCAATTTTCTCGAGGATCGACCCTAATCCTCAAAGCAGACACCACGTGACCCAAAAAGGTAACTTCCTTAGCCAAAATTCACACTTACCGAATTTGGCATACAAATCGCTTTCTCCTCGTGATTTGCAAAACCACTCGAAGATGCGAATCATGCTCCTCTTCCGATTTTGAATAAACCAGGATATCGTCTATAAACATCACGACAAACCGGTCCAGGTAGGGTTGGAATACTCGGTTCATCATGTCCATAAACGCTACTGGTGCATTGGTCAACCCGAACGGCATCACCAGAAATTCATAGTGGCCATAGCGAGTACGAAACGCCGTCTTATGAATATCCGCCTCCTTGACTCTAAGCTGATGATATCCTAACCTCAAATCTATCTTCGAGAAGACTGAAGCTCCCTTAAGTTGATCGAACAAATCATCAATCCTCGGTAGCGGGTACTTATTCTTGATGTTCAACTTGTTCAACTGGCAATAGTCAATGCACATACGCATTGATCCGTCCTTCTTCTTAACGAATAGCACCGGCGCTCCCCAAGGTGATACACTCGATCGGATAAAACCTCGATCTAGCAGTTCCTGAATCTGGGCTTTCAATTCCATCAAATCCTTTGGCGCCATCCTATATGGTGCAATAGACACAGGCGCTGTTCCCGGAAGAAGCTCAATACCAAACTCCACCTCGCGTTCCGGAGGTAATCCTGGAAGCTCTTCTGGGAAAACATCAAAAAATTCCTTCACTGTTTGGACATCCCCCAAAGTTGATTCCTTTGCCTTCAGAGCACAAACAAAAGTTATGAATGCCCTACATCCCTTCCTCACCATTCTTTCAGCCTTTAGAGCGGACACTACATTAGATAGGCAGTTCCTCCTCTCACATATTACCACCACCTCATCATCCTCAAGAGTCCTTAACAACATGCGCTTAGCGACAATCCAGTTTGCTCGATACTTCACTAACCACCCATACCTAAGATAAAATCGAACTCCCGAATCGGTAGTTCCATCAGTCACCGGGAAAACCATCCCCTGAACTTCTAGAGGTACATCCCTAAAGAGTTTGTTCACCACTACAGATTGTCCTAAAGGGCTAAGTACAATCATCTTCCTAGAAGAAATCTCAGAGCCTATGCTTAAAGTTCCAGATACCACACTAGCAGCATAGGAATGTGTCGACCCAATATCAATCAATGCAGAAAAAAGGCAATCCAAAAATTAAGAACGTACCAGCTTATGACATCCGGTGCATCGCCTCCTCTCTCGGTGTCTAGCATAGACCAACCCCGCCGTCTCGTGACGCACTCCTCGCACCTCTCGCTCGGTGTTCCACGGCCCCGACCGAAACCATTACCTCTTCCAGCTGGACCACGACCTCTCTGCGGTTGCTGACCACCTCTATTCGGCTGAGCATAACCCGACGACCTCGCGCGCTGCTCGCCCGCCTCCTGTGGGACGATTTCTTACGGATGATCCGTAGACCCACACTTGAAACATCCTCTGTTACTCGTCCAACATTCGCCCAACTAGTCTCGCAACCCGACTCGGCCCATCCAACCTAGGTCTTTTCTGAAAACGCCCAACTGACCCCGACAGTCCAAAATTCCTTTTATTTCTACCTCTATCTCTATCCTGATTCTACTTTTCAGACCGCTTCACTTCCTCGCCTATCTTAGCCTTTTCCACTAAAACAACAAATTCTCTTTCTCATTGTGGAGCTATCAGTACTCACAAATCATCCCTCAGACCATCCTCAAACCGAACACAACGCTCATGGTCTGTAGCAACAATACCCCGGGCATAACGACTTAGACGTAAGAATTTCACCTCATACTCAGCCACCGATTTATTTCCCTGAACCAAATTTAGAAATGCCCTACGCTGCGCATCCACATAACTCGATCCAATGTACTTCCCTTGAAATGCCGATTTGAAGAAATCCCAAGAAATACGGTCAGCCACTGCACCATCCCTGACCGTCAGCCACCATTGGTACACCTCGTCCCGCAGAAGAGACATAACCCCTTTCAACTTCTCTTCCACCGTAAAATCAAGATCATCCATAATGCGTTCTACTGCTTCTAGCCAATACTCAGCTACATTCGGAGCTACACTAGACACACCCCTAAACATTTTTGATCCATTGGCTCGAAGTCATTCAGACACAGATTTTTGAGCCCCTGATCCTGTGCTCGCTCCAGCAACCCTCTCCAAAACCCGCAACATCGCCTGAGACACCGCATCATCTCCGCCTGTTTGATCCTAAAAATTTGCTTCCGTAGCTGGCGGTACTGGCATATCATCTCCTGACCCATGTCCTGATTCCGAGGGTTCAGACCCACCACCTCGGCCTCTACCACGGCCGCGAACAGCACGTCCACGTCCCCTAGCACTCATGGCTTCCGATACGACTTAATATGATTAAAAGTTTTATGAGTTAGTATTTCTTTCACTTGTTTAATACCAAGCAGTCTTATGAGAAGTAGCTTTAGAGAGTAATTCTCGCAAATCATATCTCGACCTAAAGGTTTCAGTCTCTAAAGTTTGTATCTCCTATTGCTAGCAAACATATTCATTCATGCAAATAATCATTCCATACATACATCACCAACAATTAGAATACTTACCTGTGTGGATCGGGTACCGGTAGACTCGGATGCCATATTCCCAATCAAAACATTTCCTCCAAGTAACATTTAAATCGGCTTTATAAAACACTGTTGAACCCATTTCACAGCCTGATTTTTGCAACCTAGGCTCTGATACCAAAATTGTAACACCCCAAACTCGGTCTAGACGTTACGACCAGATCTGGTATGTTACAGGGTAAAAGTTGTTTAAAAAGGGTTTGAAACTTTGGAGAGATATTGTAAGTAAAAAAAAACTTTTCGTTTGGTTGATACTTTGAAAACAGTTGTTTGAGGTTTAAGGATAAGAGAAACAAAATATTGAATTAAGTTAAACAAGTACTGGTTGTCATTGTTGGCATTTCAGAGAAAACAAATTCTTTATGTTGCTTAAGTGATTAAAATTTTATCTTATTTATCAGCTTTTAACATATAATGATGTCATATTGTAATTAGATAATAAATAAAGAAAACCAACTATTAAACTAAGAAATCCTTATTACATAATTAAATCCCCAATTAAAATAAATTTGTAAAAGAAAATGAGTGTACGAAAGAAACTTTTTATGCCCTCCACGAGTCTGCCTCGGCTCCCAGATCCACAATATACTGATTACCTGCAATATTAAGCAAAAGGGGTGAGTCACCAAGACTTAGTGTGTAAATCTCCTATATCACATAAACAGCCCATGGCCCACAACCGCATATTGGGCCTTAGCCCACTCAAGATGGCATACATAAGAATAGAATGCAATATGTCCCAGCCCAACCTAGTTTCCATCTTCTACACGCCACCCGTACCAGCCCATCACACCGTGGGGATTTCTACAATCAACCCTCCATCCGCTACACGCCTCATATGTGGCACCAGGCCACTCGTGGTTCCAGACCACCGTGATACTAGATCACCGTGATAGAGTCACTATTAACATACGTGGGGCCAACCCACCGTGGTATCAAACCACCGTGACAATCCCTAATGAATATATGTGGGGCCAACCCACTGTGGTACCAAACCACCGGGACGAGTCACTAGATCGTATATACGTGGTATTAAACCACTGTGGCACCAAGCCACCGAGACATGGTCACTAAATTAGATATACGTGGGGCCAACCCTCTCGTGGTACCAAACCACCGTGACAGTCCCAAATTCTTCACCTTTCACATCATAATCCAAGCCTATGCATAACATACATGCCATAATGGATGCAACATGTTATCAAGCAAAGTGAAATGTTACCACATACATCCATACTCACAAAGAAAATGTTAAAGTCACGTACCTGGCATCCCTAGCCTTACCCACAAGGGTATTACGACTGTCTGCACAGTCTTTTCGGCTTTTCAGCCCATACAATCAATAATACCGATAAATAATAGAGTGTGAAGTATTACACACCTAATAACACGTAATATTATGCTATCTATGTCGACACTATCGCTAGCAGGAATGACTACTATTTGCCTACTATTCTGTTCTGAAGCCGGTCCATAACCCGGTGTCCAATCTCGAATAGTAGACACCGCTACGCTTTTTTGTACTTAGGGTGGGACTACTGTCCAACCCCTTCCTTCGCTTGGTGGCATTTGAATCCATAAAGAGATCTTGGTCAATAGACCAGATTAAGGCATTGAAGCGAGAGAAAAAGAAATAAGGATATACGCTTCGATATGTAAAGATTCCCTTACCTAGGTCGACAGAACTCAAGACTATTAGGCTAGGATTAAGGCACCGATTGAGTACCTAAATCGATCGAATCCGAATGTCCCTTAAACCATTCAATCGCAGCAACGGATGCAAGAATAATACGGAGACAAGACCCTCCTTCATTCGGCCAAAACCCAAAGAACAAGATTAATGCCTTCTTGTAACCAAAAAGAGAAGAAAAAGAATTGAAGGGGAAAAAGAATACTTACCACAACTAAGGAGAATCCGATTGAGAAGGTTAGGGAATAGAGTGGCGGCAATCTTTAGAGATAAAACGAATGAATAAGATGAATACCCAAGGAAATTCGGCCAAAAGAAAAATGAGAATCAAAGCAAGGAGAAGAAAAAGAGAATAGGTTTCGGCTTGAGAAGATGAGAGAACAAAAGGTGAATTATCAGGGTAAGAAATGAAGATTCGGCTAAGGAGAACAACTGCGATGAAAATAATGAGATGGTGTAGGTGGTAAGAGGTTTCGGTTTATGATGATTAAGAGATGAGCCACGAATATGAACAAAAGAAAGAAACTAATAGAGAACAAGAAAGAGAATTGGGGTTCGGCTCTTGAAGAAACAATTGAGTAAAAGAGGTATCATGAAAAAGAAATGGTAAGAGGGTTCGGCTTTTGGGTGATGAAGGAATGCACACACGACCAAAAATGCTAAAGAGGGGGAGAAGGTTTCGGTTATTCAAAGAAAAGAATCATAAGCTGCCAATATGAAGAACACCCAAATGCCGAAAGGAAAAGAACTCTCAATATTTAGCTACCAATCACCTCAAAATTTCGGCACGCCTACTACAAGCCAAAACCGATTTCTTCCCCCTTCCTCAAGCATCCGAAATTCAGCCACTACCTTCACCAACCCTCAATCCCATATTTTCCTCCTAAATTCACTCTTGTTCACTTATTCAAAGTAGTTTGAATAATTCAAACTCCCTCTTCCTCTCATGGCCACACATTTGAATTGTTTGACCCAATCAACACTCCCCCCTTGAAGTGTCCTAGCCAAACTCCACCTCTTCCCTTCCAGACGCCAGAAGAATTCCCAAAAAGCAAATTGTGCAACTCGAACCTGCTCCCACACTGCTTCCCTATGGCATCACCTACCAACACCTTAAGTGGCATCTCCTTGCTACTTTGCCACTTCAATTCTTGTGTCAACAAACATAGGCAATAACCCTTAAGTCCTGCCCCAGTCAGCTCTCCCCTAAAAGTGCCCAAAAGGAAATTTTGGCCAAGGCTTCGGCTTAACCCCGAGCCTTCCTTGAACCCCCAAACACACCAAAATAATGTACAAAGCTCAGCATACACACACAACACACACTAAATGCAAAACCCCCAAAATTCAGGATGTTACAAATACTGTTGGAAAAACTTAGTTGATTAAGACGATACCCTTAGGAAGAATCCACGTAGACTTTACTTGTTATCTAACTCTGAACCAGACGATTTATTCACTTGACTTGATCCGTAAGACTCCCTAATGTATATTAAACCCTCTCTCAAGCAAATAACGCTCTAACCCTAGGTTGATTAATTGAAATCTCTTTCTAATTAAAACCCTAGAATTGCATTAACTCGATCTATAGACTCCCATATTAGGTTTCACTGCATCCGGCAAAATCTCGTCACCCTATCTCTAGGCGCGCGATCAACTCCACTTAATTTTGCTAGATCTACTCTAAGCGAGGACTTTTGCTCCTCCACCTAAGTACATCAAACTTGAATCAATATCCCGGAAATATTAACACAAGAATTAAGAACACATAATTAAGAACAAATCAAGTATTTATCATATAGTTTAGCAAACGATAACAAGATTCATCTAAGTTTCATCCCCTTCAGCTATCTGAAGGGTTTAGTTCATAATAATAAAAGAAAACATCTCAGAAGAAAAGATAAAACAAAACATAAGAAATCCCTAAAACCCCTTGAAGGAATTGAAGGAGAGATCCGCCGTCTTGAGTAGAATTCTGGCTTCTTGAGATGGATCAACTGGCTATCTTTGACTGTTTCCCACAAATCTGACTTTTTTGGCTCGGCTCCTTGGCCTAGCTCACCGCCCCCTTTTAGGTTATACTTAGGGTGTTTATATAGGCTTTTAAAATAGGTTTCTTTGCCCCTAAGTATCCTTTTCCGAGTGAAATTACTCTTCTCCACGACAGGGACACGGCCATGGCACACACCTGTGTGAATCATCTTTAGGCCGTGTTTGGAATTTTAATGAGGTGACACGCCCGTGTAAATCGTGATCAGGTCGTGTTCTAGTCTATCAAGGAGACACAGCCGTGTTGGCTCAAGTCTAGGCCGTGTCGATTTTCACTTTGGCCCAATTTGGTCCGTTTTGAGCTCGTTTCTCGTTCTTTCCATCCTCCAGTGCTTTCTTGAGTATAAAACATGAAAAGAAAGGATTAAGAGCACCTTTTTACATAAATCAAGGGATAAATCATCCAAAAGTATGCTAAATGTGGGATTAAAATATGTTATTTTTACGGTTTATCAATCACTCAACTGAGTCCTGCTTCTAAGGGTGATTGCTTTGAAATGCTCCTTTCTTTGTGTTCTTGAATTCTCGGTATCACACGACAATGCTTCTTGTGACCTTGAATTTAAAGCATTCTCTATTTGCCCCACTTGATTTTCAAGCGCTCAGAGAGATGCAGCCTGACTCTGGATTACAGCATCATTCTTGGCAATACAAAGCTTCAATAGAATTAAAAAATGATACCTGACCTTGTTGAGCATTTTGCCTCGGCATAGGTTGAACATAACCAAGCGGTGCATTTTTTATATTCTGGCTTACGGTATTGTTGAAATTTCCTGCACCTTGATTACCCCAACTAAAATTTGGATGTTGTTTCCACCCTGAATTATAGGTGTTGGAATATGGATTGCTATTTCTCAATTCTTTCCTCTCTCTCCACAAGGTTCTGTCAATCTCCAGATCAAAAAGGTAATCTGTGTTAGCAGGAATGCCTCTTCTCAAGCACTGATGGCAAACCTATAAAAAGTAAATACATTAAGTTAAATAAAAACTACTAAGTAAAACAACCAAACCAAATTTCACCAAATTGTCGATCCCTGGAAACAACACCAAAAACTTGTCGCATGTGAAATGATATGCGATTTTTGCAAGTTTACATGTCAGTTCAAGTAATAAAGTGATCAATATCATTCCCATGAGTATCGGATTGAGGCACAAAAGTGGTCAAGTTATTATAATAAAATGTGATTAATGCTATGGCAAAATCAATGATAAATATACAGTGGCAATTAGTGGAGTAATGATGTAAGCATTACGTGGAATTAATGAGTAATTAAAAATGCTATGGAAAAAGTGAAAGCACAATTGTAATGGCAATAACGAGAGTGATTATCAGAATCGACCCTAACTGTCAATAATGCCTTGGCAAAATCGTTTCTACTTTACTGCACAGAAGAGTTCTAAAATGGTCTACATCTCACGAGGACAAAACCTCAAGTTACCTTGCCCGTGTCTATAGGATTTTTAGATATCTTACATGGGTTCCTTCTATATGATCATGACTCTATGTCTAGAGTCGACTACAAGTGTCAATAAAACACTTGCTCAAACTGTCAATAATGCCTTGGCAAAATTGTTTCTACTTTCCTGCACAGAAGAGTTCTAAAATGGTCGCAAGGACAAAAACTCAAGTGACCTTGCCCGTGTCTATAGGCTTTTTAGATATCTTGCATGGGTTTCATCTATATGATCGTGACTATATATCTAGAGTCGACTACAAGTATCAATCGAGTACTTGCTCATTTCATTTAATTTTAATCCAACCAATCTAACCCTTTCGAAATTAGAATCAGTTTTTAGTATGCGAACAACTTCTATGCCTAGAGATCGTTTGCATTTTAATTGAGAAATAAGAACAATCAAATGAAACAGTAAAGTAAATGAGATATATACGACATTCATAAAAATAGTTAAAAATAGTTAAGGTTTCATTGAAAGTAATCCCAACCCTATGAGATTTAGCTCATGGGCTGGGAATTAAATTTCCAAACCAATATATTATTTGACATTGCGTTCAACTACTACAAATCAATATTTTGAAGGAAATAACAGAAGAACTTTGGGAAATAGCTTTCGCTTGTCTAGTCCATACATCGGCAGCACAGCGTCCTATAATGGCTAAGAAGGGCTACCTTCGACTTCCTGTCATGTAACACCCTAAACCCGGCCTATGCGGTATGACCAAATCTGACATGTCACATGAAGAAAACGAGTAAAGAACTTGCGCCTCTTACTAAAGATTAGAATTTAGTTTAAGAAAACAAATTTTGATCAGAAATATTTGATAGAAATACTACAATTCATGAAAGGTTAATTGAAGAATCGATAATTGAATTAGTGATCTTTTAAATCCGTAATTTTTTTGAAAATAATATTGATATTTTGAAGGAAAGTCCAAGTTAAATTATTCGAACATATTTGTTATGAAATCCGTTTGTTGATAAATTTTATGAAAAACCGTTGTTTATGATTTTCAGAAAAATCCCCGTTTAAATCAAACCATGATAGAAAATAAATAGTCAAACATAAAATTCAAACTTTAAATCCCAGAGGCCTTATTATAACTTTAACCCAATATAGTAAAAGTAACGAAAATAAACGAAAAAAGGAATTTACTAAGTTTGAAAACACCATTTCTAAAGTATGGCCTCCACTGAGTCATCCATGGCCTCGATCCACATCACCGAGCATTACTGCAAGGGTTAAGGAAAAGGGGTGAGTTACTAGAACTCGATGCATAATCCCTTTACTGTCATCCACTGGGCCTCGAATCCATATAGCAATAACTTGGGCCTAAGCCCATTTACATAGTAGTATTTAAAATGACATGTATGCAGCCCAACCCATCCATCCATCACACCACGACCACCCAATCACACCCGTGGGGATCAAGTCAACCCACCACACCGCTCACACCAAAATTTACAGTCAAAGCTGCTATCATATATTTTTATTGTGGCCATGCCACCAAATCATATGTAAGCATAATAATGGACATTTTGTGGCAATGCCACCAGCTACACCGCTCTCCATACATTTTTTCCCATCCCATGCAAGATATGGAAATGCAACATACATAATAAAGTGTTCACATATAATTAACAACCATTAATCCAAAGAATTTATTACAAAGAATCTACCCATTAAAGTAATAATAATTTGGTCCACTAAGGCATTCTAGCAATTCGGCCCATAGGGGCATTTTAGTAAATCGGCCCATAGGGGCATTTTAGTAAATCGCCCCATAGGGGCATTTTAGTAAATCGACCCATAGGGGCATTTTGGTAATTTTACAAATTTTGTACCGATTTTAACAGATTTTAGAAATAATGTAATTTAAGCAAGTTACTTGATCTATGCCATATTACAATTTCTAGCTTTATAAATAATAACGATCTACTTTCCAACATGGCATCGAATCACAAATCTACGGGATTTCGGTGTGAGATTACACACCTGATTACGGTAAGGATTAAACCTTCTTGATCGTAGGCACCTAGATCACCATTACACTCGATTAACCAATATACGAGATTTTATTAATCTAATATTTGCATCAGACGATCTAATGAAACGCTTACCCTTAGTATCATGAACAACCACGATTTGTCTATTTTCACCGGAAGATGGTCCACAACCCGGTGGAAAATCCCAAACTGTCGATACCGCCCTTCGTTTGAACTTAGGAGTAGGAATTGCAGATCCACTCCTTTTGTGTTCTCCTAACGCTTTTCCTTTCAAATCGTTACCACTTACCTCCATTGAAAAAGTCTCGGTTAGAAAGATACTATGATGAGTGCAAGTAGTTGTTTAGGGATAGGATTCGACTTACCACTATTTCTGTGGGATCAACGAGTAAAGAAAAACAAGCGATTTAGTTCCCTATAATATTCGATTAGTCAAATCCATCGGTCTGTTTTAACGGAATAACTGAGCAATGAAAGATATCGAAATAAACCATAACGAAACTCTTTACCTTATCGATGATGAATCCGATTTCTACCGATTGACTTATGGCTACGGATGAGATAAGGATATTAGATTCGGCTTTCCCACTTTAATACTACGAAAAAGAGATGATCACGCTTTGAGTGAGCAGAAGAAAGTGATGCTTTCAGTTAAAAGAACCATCCCAAGTCAAGGGCACATATTCGGTATGAAGAAAAGAAATTGAAAAGAAGAGGATTACTTACCGATTCGGTCAAGAAGGTAGTGCCCAACATGAAAGAAAAAGAAATAGAGAGGAAGTAGGATGTTAATAGATTCGGCTATGGAGAGAAATGAATAAGAAAATTTGGTCACAAGGTAATGTTGATTTAAGAAGTGAAAGGAAGGTTGAAGAAATAATAATAAAAAGAAAAGAGAAGATGAAAAAGAGGTGTTAAGAGGTTTCGGCCAACACCAAAAGAGAAATGAACCAAAAGATGTGAGTATTTTGGCAATCAAAAAAGAATGAACGAGGATGGATTAAGGGTTATGGCACAACAAGGGAACAAGGTGAACAATGACTAGGTATTTCGGCCAAAACAAGGAAAAGAATTGGGAAAAGAAAACACCAATATGCTAAAAAGAAAATAGGCCTTTCTTGAACCAAAACTAGCAAAATGACTCTAGGAATTTCGGCTATCAAGTTTCCCCCCTCCCAAAACCGTGTATTACTTTTGCCAAAAGGATCAGTGTTGACCAACATTCTATTCCAAGCACCTTCCAAATTTTCGGCCAACATATCCCCCTTCTTTTTCCTTTCCTTCTTACTTCTTTCCTTACCCTCCTCCTTACCTTATTTTCTTATTCATCTTTCCATCAATAAAAACTTAAACACAAAAAATTTGTTAAGGCCCAACTCAACCCTGAGCCTTCTTAGAACTCCTAAACATACACAATTAACATTCTTAACTAGTTTAACGCATGATGTGAAGTAAATTATAAAATCCCGAATTTCAGGATGTTACAATTCTACCCCCTTAAAGAAATTTCGGCCTCGAAATTTACCTGATTAAAAGAGATGAGTGTATTGCTGCCGGATAGTGTCTTCTGGCTCCCATGTAGCTTCCTCTGACCCGTGATTACTCCATAAAACTTTGACTAATGGAACCAACTTCCTTCTTAGCACCTTAATATCCCGATCTAAAATCTGTACTGGCTCCTCTTCAAAAGACAAGTCAGGTCTTATCTCAACTTCCTCCACTGGTACGTTATGAGATGGATCCGAGCGATAACGCCATAACATCGAGACATGAAATACACTATGTATCTAACTTAACTCCGGAGGTAACTCAAGTTGATAAGCTACTGGCCCAACACGCTTCAGTACACGGTATGGTCCGATGAACCTAGGGCTTAACTTGCCCTTCCGTCCAAATCTTAAGATCTTTTTCCAAGGTGAGACCTTCAAAAAGACCTGATCTCCCATTGAGAACTCTATCTCCTTATGCTTCAGGTCCGCGTATGATTTCTGTTTGTCTGAAGCTTCTTTTAATCGGGCCCGAATTACCTTAACTTTTTCTTCCGTCACCGAGACCAACTCAGGACCCAATAACTGTTGCTCCCCCAGCTCAGTCCAACAAGTAGGAGTACGACACCTACGACCATACAACGCCTCGTAGGGTGCCATCTGGATACTAGATTGATAGTTGTTGTTGTATGCAAACTCTGCCAATGGTAGGAAATCTTCCCAACTACCCTTGAAATCGATCACACAGCCTCTTAGCATGTCTTCTAGAATCTGGATTACTCTTTCCGACTGGCCATCCGTCTGCGGGTGAAACACCGTGCTGAAATTTAGTCTTGTTCCCAAAGCTTCATGCAGAGCCTTCCAAAACCGTGATGTAAACCTAGGATCCCTGTTTGATATGATAGACACTGGTACCCCATGTAACCTCACGACTTATGCTACATACAACTTGGCTAACTTTTGCAACGAATAATCCGTACAAATAGGTAGGAAATGAGTAGTCTTCGTTAACCGATCCACTATGACCCAGACTGAGTCTTTCTTAGTAGGCGTTAAGGGTAACCCACTAACAAAGTCCATCGTTATCCTTTCCCATTTCCATAATGGAATTTTCACCGGTTGTAGCAACCCTGACGGCAGTTGATGTTCCGCCTTCACCTGCTGACATGTCAAGCACTTGCTCAAGAAATCGGTAACCTCTCGTTTCAACCCTGGCCACCAATACTGCTCACGGAGATCTCGGTACATCTTATTTCCCCTGGGGTGCATAGCAAATGGGCTACTATGCACCTCACGCAGAATCATTTGCCTCCATTCCGAATCCCTGGGCATACAAACTCTTCCGCGGAAACACAATACTCCATCACTATTCAACCCAAAATCCCCTCTCTCACCACCTTCCACTTGTTGAAGCCGAGAACTCAATCTTTTATCTGACAACTGCTTTTCCTTAATCTGATTTACCCATGTAGGTTTCACCTGAAGTTTGGCTAACAGACTACCATCTTCATAAAGGCTGAGATGAGCAAACATTGCTCTCAAATCCGATATCACCTTACAACTCAACGCATCTGCCACAACGTTAGCTTTTCCTGGATGATACTCGATTGAGAAGTCATAATCTTTCAACAGTTCTATCCACCTCCGCTTGTCTTAAGTTCAACTCATTCGGGTAAGGGGCGTGCTTGGACTCTTATGATTCGAATAGATAATCGACTTCTCCCGCATGCAGATAGTGTCTCCAAATCTTCGAGCAAACACCACCGCAGCTAACTCCAAATCATGAGTGGGATAATTTATCTCATGCGGCCTTAATTGACAAGATGCATAAGCCACCACTTTTCCCCCTTGCATCAAGACACAACCTAAGCCCGTGTGTGACGCATCACAATAAACGATAAACTCCTTACTAGCCTCGAAGTTGAATCAATACTGCACTTCAGCCGAAATCTTCTTCAATTTCTCAAAACTCTCTTGCTTGCTTATCGACCACACAAACGGTACTCCATACGCAATAGCTTAGTTAGGGTGCAAGAATCAACGAAAACCCCTCAACGAAACGCCTGTAATACCCAGCCAAACCTAGAAAACTCCAAATTTCTGCCACTGACTTCGGTGGCTTCCAGTCCAACACAGCCTCGACCTTCCGGGGATCAACTCTAATTCCTTCGACAGACACAACATGTCCCAAAAAGGTCACATCTCTCAGCCAAAATTCACACTTACTAAATTTGGCATACAACTGCTTCTCCTTCAAAATCTGCAATACTACCCGTAGATGCGAATCATACTCTTCTTCAGTGTTTGAGTACACTAGGATGTCATCTATGAACACAACCACAAACCGGTCTAGGTAAGGTTGGAAGACTCGGTTCATCATGTCCATAAATGCAACTGGTGCATTAGTCAACCCGAACGACATCACTAAGAACTCGTAATGCCCATAACGAGTTTGGAATGCAGTCTTGTGAATATCCGCCTCCTTGACCTTAAGCTGGTGATATCCCGATCTTAAATCTATCTTCGAGAAAACTGAAGCTCCACGCAGCTGATCGAACAAATCATCGATCCTTGGTAACGGGTACTTGTTCTTGATCGTTAACTTATTCAATTGTCTATAGTCAATGCACATACGCATCGACCCATCCTTTTTTTTAACGAACAAGACCGGCGCTCCCTATGGTGACACACTTGGTCGAATAAATCCGTGATCCAACAACTCCTGAATTTGAGCTTTAAGCTCCGCTAACTCCTTCGGCGCCATTCTCAGCGCAGGAGCAATAGACACCGGAGCCGTTCCTGGCAACAGTTCAATGCCAAATTCCACTTCCCGATCCGGAGGCAATCCTGGAAGCTCCTCAGGAAAGACATCTAAAAACTCTTTCACCGTTCTAACACTCTCAATCGACAACTCTTTGGCCTCCAAAGCACTGATAAAGGCTAAGAACGCTCCACATCCTTTTCGCACCAACTTTTCTGCCTTTAAAGCAGATACCACATTAGACAGATAGTTTCTTCTTTCACCTATCATCATCACTTCCTTATCCTCTGAAGTTCTTAATACCATCTAGTTTGCAGCACGGTCCAAATTTGCACGATGCTTAACCAGCTAGTTCATGCCCAATATAAGATCGAACTCCCTGAACGGCAGTTCCATCAAATCTGCCAGAAATACTTCCCCCTGAACTTCTAAGGGCACATCTCTAAACAACTTATTTACTATCACCGACTGTCCTAAAGGACTAATTACAGTTGTTTCTCTAGCAGTAATCTCAGATCTAATATTCAGAGTTCCAGACACAACACATGCAACATACGAATGGGTGGATCCAATGTCTATCAAAGCGGTAAAAGGTACATCAGATATGAAGAACGTACCGGTTATGACATCCGGTGCATCGCCATCCTCTTGATGCCTGACCGCATAGACCAATCTTGGCTGTCTCGCCTCTGTATTACCCCTGTTACTGGTACCTCTACCCGGTGCACCTTGACCTCGTCCTACACCATTACAACCTCGACCTGGTCCACGGCCTCTCGGCGGCTGCTGAGCGCCTCCAGTCGGCTGCGTAAATCTGTTATGAACTACCTGAGTTTGATCAGGATTTTGAGGGCAATCCCTAAACCGATGGTCCTTGGATCCGCATCTAAAACAACCACCAGTTCTCTTCCAACATTCTCCCGAATGAAGTTTCCCACAATCCACGTAAGCCTGTGACTGATTAGTAGCAGGTGGAACTCTCACTCGAACTGGCTCCTCATTCCTGGGCCTTTTCTGAAATCCTCTGGCAGGACCTGAATACCCAGAGTCTCTCTTGTTCCTGCCCCTATCCTTATATCGGTTTTGCTGTTCCAAATGCTTTACTTCTTCAACAATCTTAGCTTTTTCCACCAGTGTGGCAAAATTCCTCTCCTTCTGTGGGGCTATCATTACCCGCAACTCATCACGCAATCCATCCTCAAAACGCACACAGCGTTCATGATCGATCGGCACTATACCCCGGCATACCGACTCGGGCGTTGAAATTTTGCCTCGTAAGTTGCCACGCATTTACCTCCTTGGACCAGTTCGAAATTCCTTCCTTCGAGCGTCCCACATAGCTAGCCCCACATACTTTCCTTAAAATGTTTGTCTTAAAGAATTCTCATGTAATACGATCACCTGAGTTCCTTCGACAAAGAGCCACCACCGATACACCTCGTCTCTCGAATGACACAACCCCTTCAATTTACGCTTTCGGCGGCAATCCAGTCGTCCATAATCCGCTCCACCGCCTCAAGCCAAGATTACTCGCTACACTTGGGGCTACACCTGAAATACCCCTAAAAACTTCAGCCCCATTCGATCTGAGTCGCTCCGATATTGACCCACGAGCTGCCGACCCAGTTCTTGCCCCAGCAACCCTTTTTAGGACTCGCAACATCGCTTGTGATAGAGCGTCATCATCTCTCATTCGATCATGTGACCAAGCTTCAGTCACTAGTGACGTAGGGGCGTCCATTTCCGGCATATGTCCCGATGCCTCAGATATAACTCTAGCACCTTGGCCTCTACCATGGCCACGTCTACCGCGTCCACATCCTCTAGTGCTCATGTTTACTAAATTGATTTAATCTGATTACAAGTCTTATGAATCAATATATTATTCAATGTTTATTAAACAATATTTTATGAAGTATAGGAAGTAAAGTCGTTTTCGCAAAACGTATCCTAAGGTCTCAATCTCTATAGTTTCAGCTCCTAAAGCTAAAAGTTCTAGAGTATTTCTACAGTCATACCACAATAATCATAAAATGAAAAACATAAACTTACTTGACTTGGTGCCAGATACCCGTGGTGCCATACTTCCTTTAGATCATGCATTTATAATTTAAAATTTTAAACAGCTTTGGAAATCACTTTGAACCCAAACCACAGCCGAGTTTTGCAATCGGGCTCTGATACCATAAAATGTAACACCCCAAACCCGGCCTATGCGGTATGACCGGATCTGACATGTCACATGAAGAAAATGAGTAAAGAACTTGCGCCTCTTACTAAAGATTAGAATTTAGTTTAAGAAAATAAATTTTGATCAGAAATATTTGATAGAAATACTACAATTCATGAAAGGTTAATTGAAGAATCGATAATTAAATTAGTGATTTTTTAAATCCGTAATTTTTTGAAAATAATATTGATATTTCGAAGGAAAGTCCAAGTTAAATTATTCGAACATATTTGTTATGAAATCCGTTTATTGATAAATTTTATGAAAACCCGTTGTTTATGATTTTCAGAAAAAATCCCTGTTTAAATCAAACCATGATAGAAAATAAATAGTCAAACATAAAATCCAAACTTAAAATCTTAGAGGCCTTATTATAACTTTAACCCAATATAGTAAAAGTAACGAAAATAAACGAAAAAAGGAATTTATTAAGTTCGAAAACACCATTTCTAAAGTATGGCCTCCACCGAGTCATCCATGGCCCCAGTCCACATCACTGAGCATTACCTGCAAGGGTTAAGGAAAAAGGGGTGAGTTACTAGAACTCAGTGCATAATCCCTTTACCGTCATCCACTGGGCTTGAATCCATATAGCAATAACTTGGGCCTAAGCCCATTTACATAGTAGTATTTAAAATGACATGTATGCAGCCCAACCCATCCATCCATCACACCCCCGACAAGCCAATGACACCTGTGGGGATCAAGTCAACCCACCCCACCGCTCACACCAAAATTTGCAGTCAAGCTGCTATCATCTATTTTTATTGTAGCCATGCCACCAAAATCATATGTAAGCATAATAATGGACATTTTGTGGCAATGCCACCAGGCTACACTGCTCTCCATACATTTTTTTCCCATCCAATGCAAGATATAGAAATGCAACATACATAATAAAGTGTTCACATATAATTAACAACCATTAATCCAGTAATTTATTACAAAGAATCGGCCCATTAAAGTAATAATAATTTGGTCCATTAAGGTATTCTAGCAATTTGGCCCATAGGGGCATTATAGTAAATCGGCCCATAGGGGCATTTTAGTAATTCAGTCCATAGGGACATTTTGGTAATTTTACAAATTTTGTACCGATTTTAACAGATTTTAGAAATAATGTAATTTAAGCAAGTTACTCGATCTATGCCATATTACAATTTCTAGCCTTATAAATAATAACAATCTATTTTCCAACATGACATCGAATCACAAATCTACGGGATTTCGGTGTGAGATTACACACCTGATTACGGTAAGGATTAAACCTTCTTGATCTTCGGCACCTAGATCACCATTACACTCGATTAACCAATATACGAGATTTTATTAATCTAATATCTACATCAGACGATCTAATGAAACTCTTACCCTTAGTATCGTGAACGACCACGATTTGTCTATTTTCACCGGATTATGGTCCACAACACGGTGGAAAATCCCGAACTACCGATACCGCCCTTCGTTTGAACTTAGGAGAAGGAATTGCAAATCCATTCCTTTTGTTTTCTCCTAACACTTTTCCTTTCAAATCGTTACCACTTGCCTCCATTGAAAAAGTCTCGGTTAGAAAGATACTATGATGAGTGCAAGTAGTTGTTTAGGGATAGGATTCGTGTAACACCCCAAACCCGGCCCATGCATTAAGACCGGATCTGACATGTCACATGAGAAAAACATGTTAAATCCTTTTGAGAAAACGAGTTGATTTGAAATATTTGATAAAGTACTACTAACCTCGAAGGTTGTTTGATAAATCAATAATTTGAACTAGAAATCTTTATCAATCGTGACTTTTGAAAATATCGTTGATAGTTCGAGAAAAACTTTCCGAGTTAAAATATTTGTAAAAGTTTGTTATGAAATCCATTTCTTAATCTATTTTGGAAAAACCTTTATTTAAGTTTTTAGAAAAATATCCATTTAAAATCATTCAAGCAAAATAGTAAGTACGACAAACATAAAGCAAAAATAAAATATTCTAGAGGCCTTATTACAACATAAAAAAAAACCCAAAATAGTAAGAGTAGTAAAATAAGCGGAAATAGAAATCTAAAGTTCAATAACACCATTACTGAAGTATGGCCTCCACCGAGTCATCCATGGCCCAAATCCACATCACTGAGCATTACCTATAAGGGTTAAGAAAAGGGGAGTGAGTTACAAGAACTCGTGTGAAATCCTCATCAGTCATCCACTGGGCTTTGAACCCATATGGCAATATCATGGGCCTAAGCCCTTTTACATAACAATCTTAAAATGAAGCAAATGTATGAATGTATGCAACCCAACCCATCCTAGATATCCATCCGCTACACACCACCTGTACCATCCCATCACACCTGTGGGGATCAAGTCAACCCACCCCGCCAAACACATCAATCGCAGGCAAGTTGCCATTTATATAATAATTTGATTGTGGCCAAGCCACCTAATCATAATGAAACATATTAACACACATTTTTGTGGCAAAGCCATCAAGGCTACACTTCTCTTCAACATTTTTCCAATCCCTTGCGAAAAATTATGCAATGCCACATATATTATAAAACATAATAATTTCAAATATAAACAACAATCATCAATCCGGAGATTTGTTACGATAAATTGGCCCATTATCACACTTTGTAGTTCGGCCCATTAAGGCAATCTATCAAATTGGCCCATAGGGGCATTTTCGTAATTCGGTCCATAAGGGTATTTTCGTAATTCGCCCAAGTTAAGGATTTATAAGCAATACAACCCATTAAGGCATTCTAGCAAATCGGCCCTTTAGGGGCATTTCCATGATTCGGCTCATAGGGGCATTTTCGTAATTCAGAACTTAGGGGCATTTTCATAATTTTACAAATAATCCCTATTTTGACAAAACTCAGTATTTACGGTGTTTAGGCAAATCACTTGATTCATACCATTTTACCGATTTTGATTTTTAAGCAACAATGATCGATATTTCTAATATGATGCTAAAACACGTATTTACTGGACTTGGTGAGATTACACACCGATTACGGTAAGTATGAAACTCTCTTGATCGCTCGGCACCTATGACAACATAACACTCGATTAATCTAATGAACGAGATTTTTATTAATCTAAATCTAAATCATCGATCTAAAATACTTACTCTCTAAATCGTGAACGACCACGATTTGTCGATTCTCACCGATGATGGTCCACAACTCTGGAAAATCCCGAACCACCGATCATCGCCTCTTCATTTGAATTTAGGAATAGGGATCGCAGATCCGCTCATTTTGTGTTCTCCACTCGCTTTCCCTTTCAAGTCGGTACCCTAGCCTCCATCGATAAAAAATCTTAGTTAGAACGATATTACGTTGATATGAGATGATTGACTACGGAAAAGATTCGGCTTACCACTAGAATCGTATGATCAACAAGTGGATAGATCGAGTGATTTAGTCCCTAAAAATATAATTGATTAGTCACAACCACTATTCCGTTTAGCAAACTAATCGGTCAACGAAAAAGATCTAAAAAGAACCATGATGAATCCCTTACCTTAAAGATTATAAAACCGATTCCCAACGATTGTACAATGGCTACGGATGAGTCAAAGTTTCGGCCTTCCACTATAACTCTACATTAGAAGTGATCACATTGTAAAGAGTTATGAAAGGAAGATATTTCGGTTGGAACAAAGTGAATATTCGAATGTTGATAGCACACATTCGGCTAGGAAAAAGAAAAGTAAAAAGATAGAATAGAACCACTTACCGATTGATCAAAGGAGTGAGTGTCAACACGAATGAGAAGAAATGATAAAGAAGAGATGAAGGGTTCGGCTATAGCGGAAAAATGAGCAAGAATATTCGGCTATGGGGGTATGGATTAGAGAAGAAGAAAGAAGGGTTAGAGAATTTTGTAAAAAGGAAAAGAAAGATGGAAAAGGAGTGCTTAACTAGATTCGGTTTTCCAAAGGAAAATGAGTGAAATAATTTGGTCTCAATGGCTTAGGTACTTTCGACAAACAAGAAAGAAATGAAGAAAATGCTCACTAATGGCTTGAAGTTTCGGCAAAGAGAAGAAGAAGTTTGGAGAAAATGACACAAAATAATGCTAAAAGGAATTTGGCCTAACAAGCACCAAAGTTTGCCAAATGACAAATGAAGAATTTGGCTACCCCAACACCCCTTCCCAAACCGTGTTTTGCTTTGCCAAAAGGGATAATTGTTGACCAAAAACACTTTCCAAAACATCACCCTTGAAAAAGGCCAATATGTTCCCTTATCTTGCCTTTTTCTTTTGATTCTTTCCTTCATTATCCCTTATCTTCCTCCTTACCATAATCCTTAGCCACCTTTCCATAATTTAAAAAAGTCTTCCTTGCCTTAAATACCACCATGGCCGACACTATGGATGAATAGCATAAAAATTAATCAAAATTTGCACTAGATGGGATTTGAACCCCTTCCCTCCATGCTCTCCACTTGATGCCATAACCTCCTTGCCATATGCTCATTTATGCTAACAAAATATTTTATTTCCTTAAGCCTTGATGCCATTTACCTTCTCTCCTTAAAGTGCTAAAACACAAAAATTTTGCTAAGGTCTAATTCAACCCCGAGCCTTCTTAGAACCCCTATACATACACAATTAATATTTTAAACTAGCCTATCACATGATATAACACAAAACATAAATTCCTGAATTTTAAACGCTACTACGCCCAAGGCCCATTGGGCCCAATTCTACTAGGCCCAATTTTAGGATGTTACAAATCTATTTCTTAAAGAAATTTCGTCCTCTCAAATTTCTCGACTATCAAACAATGGTTTAACACAGACTACTCTACCACGCTATCACACACGCACTCTGATTCCCAAAACACTAATACACTTCTAACCTAATCTAGAAATCTCTTCACCCGACCAGATATTCAACCAGAAAAGCAAACAGGTACTTATCATGCATTCATAAGATTTTCTACATTCAAACACCTCATCCAACCAAGACATACCTGACTTAATGGTGATGGAACAATCCCGAGCCTTATGCTCCTTAGACCCACATCTCAAGCATGCTCCAGACTTTCTCCAACATTCACTCGGATGACGCTTTTTGCAATATTCGCAAGCCAAAAAGTTTGGGCGTGCCTTAACATGCTTCACAGAACGAGACTGCGTCCCTAGAGAATTGCGATCTAATTTCTTCTTATAGTCCACATGCCCAACTCGAAGTGTTCGACCAATTTCTCTAACCTCCTCCACAACCTCCCTAACTAGCTGAGTTAGCTCATCAATTTCGGCTCGATCATAAGACTCTGTCTCGGTCACTGGTGATACCGGCGTCTCCCTTTCGGGCATAAGCCTCGATGTTAAGGATCTAACCCAAAAAATTCGACCTCTACCACGGACGCATCCACGTCCTCTAGCGCTCATGTTTGCTAATTCAATTTAATCTGATTAAAAGTCTTATGAATCAGTATGCTATTTCAGTATTTATTAAATAATGTTTTATGGAGTATAGGAAGTAAAGTTGTTTTCGCACAACGTATCCTAAAGTCTCAATCTCTATAGTTTCAGCTCCTATAGCTAAGAGTTCTAGAGTATTTCTACAAATATACCACAATAATCATAATCATAAAATGATAACATATACTTACTTGACTTGGTGCCGGATACAGTGGTGCCATACTTCCTTTAAAACATGCATTTATAATTTTAAATTCAAACACTTTGGAAAATGCTTTTGAACCCAAACCACAAATGAGTTTTGCAACCGGCTCGATACCATAAAATGTAACACCCCAAACCCGGCCCATGCATTAAGACCGGATCTGACATGTCACATGAGAAAAACATGTTAAATCCTTTTGAGAAAACGAGTTGATTTGAAATATTTGATAAAGTACTACTAACCTCGAAGGTTGTTTGATAAATCAATAATTTGAACTAGAAATCTTTATCAATCGTGACTTTTGAAAATATCGTTGATAGTTCGAGAAAAACTTTTCGAGTTAAAATATTTGTAAAAGTTTGTTATGAAATCCATTTGTTAATCTATTTTGGAAAAAAACTTTATTTAAGTTTTTAGAAAAATACCCATTTAAAATCATTCAAGCAAAATAGTAAGTAAGACAAACATAAAGCAAAAATAAAATATTCCAGAGGCCTTATTACAACATAAAAAAAACCCAAAATAGTAAGAGTAGTAAAATAAGCGGAAATAGAAATCTAAAGTTCAATAACACCATTACTGAAGTATGGCCTCCACCGAGTCATCCATGGCCCAAATCCACATCACTGAGCATTACCTACAAGGGTTAAGAAAAAGGGGGAGTAAGTTACAAGAACTCAGTGTGAAATCCCTTACCGTCATCCACTGGGCCTGAACCCATATAGCAATATCATGGGCCTAAGCCCTTTTACATAACAATCTTAAAATGAAGCAAATGTATGAATGTATGCAACCCAACCCATCCTAGATATCCATCCGCTACACACCACCCGCACCATCCCATCACACTTGTGGGGATCAAGTCAACCCACCCCGCCAAACACACCAATCGCATGCAAGTTGCCATTTATATAATAATTCGATTGTGGCCAAGCCACCGGAATCATAATGAAACATATTAACACACATTTTTGTGGCAAAGCCATCGGGCTACACTTCTCTTCAACATTTTTCCCATCCCTTGCGAAAAATTATGCAATGCCACATATATTATAAAACATAATAATTTCAAATATAAATAGCAATCATCATTTCAGAGATTTGTTATGATAAATCGGCCCATTATCACACTTTGTAGTTTGTCCCATTAGGGCAATCTATCAAATCGGCCCATAGGGGCATTTTTGTAATTCGATCCATAAGTGTATTTTCGTAATTCGGTCTATAAGGGTATTCTCGTGATTTATAAGCAATACAGCCCATTAAGGCATTCTAGCAAATCCGCCCTTTAGGGGCATTTCCGTGATTCGGCTCATAGGGGCATTTTCCTAATTAGGAACTTAGGGGCATTTTCGTAATTTTACAAATAATCCATATTTTGACAAAACTCAGTATTTACGATGTTTAGGAAAATCACTCGATTCATACCGTTTTACCGATTTTGAGTTTTTAAGCAACAATGGTCGATATTTCTAATATGATGCTAAAACACAGATTTACGGGACTTCGGTGAGATTACACACCTGATTACGGTAAGTATTAAACTCTCTTGATCGTCGGCACCTATGACAACATAACACTCGATTAATCTAATGAACGAGATTTTTATTAATCTAAATCTAAATCATCGATCTAAAATACTTACTCTCTAAATCGTGAATGACCACGATTTGTCGATTCTCACCGAATGATGGTCCACAACCCGGTGGAAAATCCCAAACCGCCGATACTGCCCTTCGTTTGAATTTAGGAATAGGGATCGCAGATCCGCTCATTTTGTGTTCTCTACTCGCTTTCCCTTTCAAGTCAGTACCCCTAGCCTCTATCGGATAAAATCTTAGTCAGAACGATATTACATTGATATGAGATGATTGACTACGGAAAAGATTCGGCTTACCACTAGAATCGTATGATCAACAAGTGGATAGATCGAGTGATTTAGTCCCTAAAAATATAATTGATTAGTCACAACCACTATTCCGTTTAGCAAACTAACCAGTCAACGAAAAAGATCTAAAAAGAACCATGATGAATCCCTTACCTTAAAGATTATAAAACCGATTCCCAATGATTGTACAATGGCTACGGATGAGTCAAAGTTTTGGCCTTCCACTATAACTCTACATTAGAATTGATCACATTGTAAAGAGTTATTAAAGGAAGACATTTCAGTTGGAACAAAGTGAATATCCGAAAGTTGATAGCACACATTCGGCTAGGAAAAATAAAAGTAAAAAGATAGAATAGAACCACTTACCGATTGATCAAAGGAGTGAGTGTCAACACGAATGAGAAGAAATGATAAAAGAGAGATGAAGGGTTCGGCTATAGAGGAAAAATGAGCAAGAATATTTGGCTATGGGGGTATGGATTAGAGAAGAAGAAAGAAGGGTTGGAGAATTTTGTAAAAAGAAAAAGAAAGATGGAAAAGGAGTGCTTAACTAGATTCGGTTTTCCAAAGGAAAATGAGTGAAATAATTTGGTCTCAATGGCTTAGGTACTTTCGGCAAACAAGAAAGAAATGAAGAAAATGCTCACTAATGGCTTGAAGTTTCGGCAAAGAGAAGAAGAAGTTTGGAGAAAATGACACAAAATAATGCTAAAAGGAATTTGGCCTAACAAGCACCAAAGTTTGCCAAATGACAAATGAAGAATTCAGCTACCCCAATACCCCTTCCCAAACCGTGTTTTGCTTTGCCAAAAGGGATAAGTGTTGACCAAAAACACTTTCCAAATCATCACCCATGAAAACGGCCAACATGTTCCCTTATCTTGCCTTTTTCTTTTGATTCTTTCCTTCATTATCCCTTATCTTCCTCCTTACCATAATCCTTAGTCACCTTTCCATAATTTAAAAAAGTATTCCTTGCCTTAAATACCACCATGGCCGACACTATGGATGAATAGCATAAAAATTAATCAAAATTTGCACTAGATGGGATTTGAACCCCTTCCCCCCATGCTCTCCACTTGATGCCATAACCTCCTTGCCATATGCTCATTTATGCTAACAAAATATTTTATTTCCTTAAGCCTTGATGCCATTTACCTTCTCTCCTTAAAGTGCTAAAACACAAAAATTTTGCTAAGGTCCAATTCAACCCCGAGCCTTCTTAGAACCCCTATACATACACAATTAATATTTTAAACTATCCTATCACTTGATATAACACAAAACATAAATTCCTGAATTTTAAACGCTACTACGCCCAAGGCCCATTGGGCCCAATTCTACTAGGCCCAATTTTGGGATGTTACAGTTTGACTTACCACTATTTCTGTGGGATCAATGAGTAGAGAAAAATGAGCGACTTAGTTCCCTATAATATTCGATTAGTCAAATCCATCGGTCCATTTTAACGGAATAACCGAGCAATGAAAGATATCGAAATAAACCATAACGAAACTCTTTACCTTATCGATGATGAATCCGATTTCTACCGATTGACTTATGGCTTCAGATGAGATAAGGATATTAGATTCGGCTTTCCCACTTTAATACTACGAAAAAGAGATGATCACGCTTTGAGTGAGTAGAAGAAAGTGATGCTTTCAGTTAAAAGAACCATCCCAAGTCAAGGGCACATATTCGGCATGAAGAAAAGAAATTGAAAAGAAGAGGATTACTTACCGATTCGGTCAAGAAGGTAGTGCCCAACACGAAAGAAAAAGAAATAGAGAGGAAGTAGGATGTTAATAGATTCGGCTATGGAGAGAAATGAATAAGAAAATTCGGTCACAAGGTAATGTTGATTTAAGAAGTGAAAGGAAGGTTGAAGAAATAATAATAAAAAGAAAAGAGAAGATGAAAAAGAGGTGTTAAGAGGTTTCGGCCAACACCAAAAGAGAAATGAACCAAAAGATGTGAGTATTTCGGCAATCAAAGAAGAATGAACAAGGACGGATTAAGGGTTACGGCACAACAAGGGAACAAGGTGAACAATGACTAGGTATTTCGGCCAAAACAAGGAAAAGAATTGGGAAAAGAAAACACCAATATGCTAAAAAGAAAATAGGCCTTTCTTGAACCAAAACTAGCAAAATGACTCTAGGAATTTTGGCTATCAAGTTTCCCCCCTCCCAAAATCGTGTATTACTTTTTCCAAAAGGATGAGTGTTGACCAACATTCTATTCCAATCACCTTCCAAATTTTTGGCCAACATATCCCCCTTCTTTCTCCTTTCCTTTTTACTTCTTTCCTTACCCTCCTCCTTACCTTATTTTCTTATTCATCTTTCCATCAATAAAAAGTCTCCCTTACCAAATTTAGAACCATGGCCCACACTTGTAATAGGAACACAAAAATAACTCCAAAATTTTTTCACTAGATGGGATTCGAACCTCAGACCATTAGTACACTCCACACGCCACTTTCCACTTTTACAAATAGACTCCTTGTGCTAGCAAAATGCACACTTATTTCCTTAAGTCTTGATGCCACTAACCTTCTCTTCTTAAAGTGCTTAAACACAAATTTTGTTAAGGCCCAACTCAACCCCGAGCCTTCTTAGAACCCCTAAACATACACAATTAACATTCTTAACTAGTCTAACGCATGATGTGAAGTAAATTATAAAATCCCGAATTTCAGGATGTTACATGTCATTTGTGCAGCTGAACCCTTATTCACTCCTAAGGATCTCTCTCACTTTTTCTTCATCGTTTGTGAGATCCCCTTCATCAGTTTTTATAGATAGGTTAGGCTATGGTCGGCCAATAGCTCATAATTATCTTTTACTCTTTTAGGGGTTTTTAGCTGGTACAAGTTTGAATTTGAATTTGAACTGCTTCGCGAAAAATGTTGACTTGGTCCTCATTCCAAAACCTATTCATGCCACATCAACATAAAAAAACTCCACCACAAGCGATTAAAAGCACCCAATTCCAACACAATCCAAGTCCTAATGCAATATTAAAAATGCTAACTAAAATGTCCTAAAAATGCAAAAAAAAATTATTGAAGTACAAGTAATTAGCTAAGTCTAAAGGAATAAAATATAACTCTTTTCAAGATTTATGAAGTTTCCTACCCCCATCTGTTACACACCATCTCCGACCATCCCAACACATCATATAGGGTATGAAGTACCCATCCAACCCTACACGCCAATTAGCATCGGTATGACACATTTCAGAGTGATTACAGACTAGCTGTCAGATCAGTATGTGGATAATCGCCAGAATTAGATACAGAATTATGGCTTAGCCACTCACTTCGGCAGATCATTTAACTGCCAACACTTCCTTCTAATGTAATTCCCACTCAATGAATATGTAGATTACAAATATTAGATATCAAAGATGTACTTATAGTTATCCAAATACAATTCATGATCAGATAATCAATAATTCAACCTTAAAATATTGGATATCAAGTTATACAATCTAATTCATATTATACGGACCCTACAGAAGGCGTTCGATTCAAATAACACTTATGACCTTAGGGAAATTTTTAGTATTTTGGCCCACACACCCGTGTGGATTCACACGGCCTGGGTGTCCGGCCTATGTTGTCTACACGGACTGGCACACAGCCATGTGGCTCAAAATAGTGAGTTGTACGGTCTGGCACACGGCCAATGTAACAGCCTGTTTTTAGTGAAATCGGAACAATGGTTTTGGGACCACAAATCTGAAGTCAAAAAATTTATTTTATTATTATTATTTTATTTCCTACATCATGACAGTAGTACCGCATAAAAGTTTCGTTAAAAAATTTTACCGTTTACATGCTCCATTTGATAAAAAGGACTAAATCACAAAAAGTTTAAAAGTTGAGTTCTAGTAGCTAAAAGTGTTAAATAGCTATAGAACCTTAAAGTATGAGTCCTTATATGGTAATTAGACAAAAAAATGTTTTAGTGGATGAGCATGGTTTAGCATTATTGAAATTTTGATTTATTTTAAAGGTTATAATTGTAATTAGGTATTTAAATGATAAAATAAATAAAACAAAATAAAACCTTCATCTTTTATTTCTTCTTCAATCGAATGTTAGGATTGGGAAGCCATTTTTGGAGCTTTTAATTTTAACAACTCCTCTTTGCTTGATTTTGTATGCATTTTGTCCCGTTTTTAATGATTTTTATGTTTTCGGGATCGTTGTAGCTTAATCTAGATAGCCCGGGGACTAATTTGTGAAACCGTTAAACAATTAGGGATTTTCCATTGATGAATGTGCATGATTTTTCATGTTGGATGACAGAAAATAGATGGTTGTTAATAGATAAACAACTTTTGTTAGATGATTTTTGATGAAATTGTCATTTCGGGATTAAATTGAAGAATAGAAAATTTTACATGATGGAATTCTGAAATAAATGAAATATAGGGCTTGCTAGGGACTAGATTAATATTCGGCCATAGTGGGTTATTGTGTGAAATTGCATAAATTTCCATTTTTATGAGCTAGGGACTAAATTGCAAAGAAATTAAAAGTATATGGGAAAATGGTAATTTTTTCAAAATATGATTTATGGGCTAAATTGAATGAGTTATATATTAAATTGAGTTAAATTTATCCGAATAGATCAAGAAAAACCTCATACGATTTTAGATTGAGGCATGGAAAAAGCTTCGGATTAGTCGACTTTGTTTTCTATGTTTATCGTCGAGGTAAGTTAGTACGTTTAAGTTTCATTTTTATTTTATGATTCGAAGGCTATTATTGTACAATATTAAATTGAGTGTTGACGAAAAAATCCAATGGAGTAATGGCGATCATCGACAAATTGAAAGGGATAGCTTCGACTATCGAATACTAAAAGGGATAGCTTTGACTATCGGTTATGAAAAGGGATGGTGACGACCATCAAATTATGAAAAGGGATAGCTTCGGTTGTCGAACTATGAAAAGGGATAACTTCGGTTATCAAATTAAAAAAAAAGGGATGTGTCAACCATCGTATTATTACCTCATGTGAGCTTCGGTAAGAGCTTTCAATGTAAATTACATTAGTTTGATGAAAGGTAGGTAATGTGTATCTTGTGAAAATTAAGAGTATGAATGTACATATATAAGTTTTTGAGTTAGTTATTCTCATGTTGGATTTGATTATACATGCTTTGTGATTGTATATTGTATTGGCATGGTTAGACTGTTCGTATTACGAACTTACTAAGAATGGCATGCTTACTTTGTGTTATTTTTCTCTGTTTGTAGTTGTCGGAAGCTCGTTTAGGTTGGAAAGTCATTGGAGATCTATCACACTATTTATTGACTATATCAGTACATATGGATGTTTTTAAGTTCGGTTATAATGGCATGTATAGATATTTTGGCTAATGTTGGCCATGTATTTTGGTTGTTGAAATGGTCATTTTGCTTAGCTTGTGTTTTGCCATTTTGTTGGTGAAATGGTATATTTTGGTATGTAAACATTAGCTTCATAATAGTTGATGAATGATTTAATATAGTTGAATGATGGAAGATAAAATGATAGTTGAATATGCATATTGCATAAGTCTAGTAACTGGTTGTGAATTGATATCTTGTTATGAAAGGCATATATGTCTAATAATGTTAGTGATTGAATGGCATATTTGATACTATTTGATAGGTTATGGTAAATCAATTCAATAGTTTGAATTAATGCAATCTTGATTGGAAGTTAGTTGACTATTTTGGCCAAATTGATTACATGATTGTACATGTTTACATATTGTTATTTTGAGGTGCCTAAGGGCATAATGGTTGTATGATAATGTACAATATGTATATGACTTGGTTATGCATGAATTTGGTGCCTTGTTATGGCTTGTTTATATGTGCATTTTTTGTTATAGGTACATGACAAGTTGGTGAGAAAAATGGCCTATTTTCGTCCATACGGGCAGAGACACGGGCGTGTGTCTCAGCCGTGTGTGACACACGGCCAGGTGACACGACCGTGTGTCCCCTGTAGTTTTCAAAGGGTTGTAAGCCAGGCTGTTACACGGCCTAGCACACGGCCTAGCACACGGGCGGTGGCTTAGCCGTGTAACCGAATTCAATGAGTTACACAGGCACGAACACGGGCTAGGACACGGCCATGTGTCCCAACTTCGAATGCCCACATGGCCTGGCCACACAGCCATGTGACCCCTGCAATATTGAAAATTTTCATTGTTTGCTGAAAAAAATTCTTTGAGTTTCTAATTTAGTCCCGACTTGTTTCTAACGCGTATGTAGGGCCTCGAGGGCTCGTTTAAAGGACAATATGTATGTTTTGAATTGGTTTTAATGTGTTTATTGATATGATTTTAAAATTTTGAAATTTATGTTCGTTTGATTTGAAAACATCAGTAATGCTCTGTAACCCTGCTCCGGCGACGAATACATGTTAGGGGTTTTACAGCCAAGCACACACCCGTGTGACTCATAACTCTTCACACTACTTGGACACATGTTCGTGTCCCTAACTCGTGTGACCCTAAATACAAAACATTGAGTTACACGACCTGGACACATGCCTGTGTCGCTAGCCCGTGTGCCTCTAATTCATAAATAGTGAATTACTCAAGCATAATAACCAGATTTGGCTTGTAATTTTTAATTATTTCTAGTCTGTGGCTTGGTAACTTTTCTTTTGGGGATTTTTGCATGCATGAATTACTCAAGCATAATAACCAGATAATGCATGATATCGGGCATAAGTAAAATTTGATACTGTTCCCTAGTTTCCACTACTTGCAAAGGAACTATTTTTGAAAAACAAATCGATTAGGCAACTAATTTTCCAAAATGACTTGAAAAATGGTTTTTCTGCTGGATTAGTTTAACTTCAAGTTTTTTTTAAAGAAGAGCGACAAGCAAACGGTTTTTCTAAAACAATGCTGTCAACAATAAAATGAATCCTAAGCATACACGCCCTAATGAATGAATGCTTTTAAGCTAACTCAAAGTACAACTATGGTTTATTTAAAGTCTTAAAAAGTAACGTAAGTTAGCTTAGCAATTTTTGTGGCTAATGTAGCCTTCTTAATCTAGCAATAACGTCTAGGCCGGGTTTGGAAGGTTACATATCCTACCACATATCAACCGTTTGTTGCTAATCGACTATTGCAAGTGTTCTTTGTTCAGGTCCTAACTAGTTCAATCCAGAACTTAGAGAAGAGTGGTGAGATTAAAAGAGCAAGAAAAAGCCAAATTGAGTGCAAACATGAGTGGAGTGAACAAAAACAATTTTTCTTTGTGAGAGAAATTCGTGAGGTTTGTATTGGTAAGGTATTCTTCTTCTATTTTAATTTCTTTTGTTTTCCAATCTTTTTAATAAACCATGTTTCAAGAAGAGCTTTCAGATTCTGAACTTCAAGATTTGATGAAAGAAATGCGTAGAATCATGCGATCTGAATTTGAAAAATTGCATAAAAGAATTGATCGTGTGGAAGGAAGATCATCGAAGAAGTCCTTTGTGCAAAAAGACCGAAAAGATTCATTTAGGACAGAGTCATGTCTTGATTCCTATTCTCCATGGAATTCAAGTCAAAATAACGAGAATCGCAAGATCGAAGCTTTCCGAGGTAACAAACATGAAGGTATGAGTATCTCTTAAAGTGCATCAAAGTATTCATCCATAGAGTTTCAATCACGAAGAGGAGATCGTTTTTCATGTGTAAACCATTCCACTTGTGACCAAATAAAGTCTATTGATTTTGATTCTTTCATTTCAACCCTATCTTGTAAAGAAAGTATGAGACGAAAGGAAATTGTGAGAAAAGAAAAACAAGAGTTGATAATGAGAGAAAACTAAAAGAATTTGAGAGAAGAAAAAAAGAAATGAGAGAAAAAGAAATTGAAAAAGAAAAATAGAGTGAAAGAAAGAAAAGACAAATTGAGATTGAAAAGGACCGTGAGCAATAAATAAAAATTGAAAAAGAGATTGAGATTGAAGAAATAAATGAAAGTGTGAGTGGATCGAGTGACATTGTTGGAAAAGAAAGAGAAATTAAAAAGGACATGAGTGAAAATGAGAGGACTGTTTTTACTAACCAACATGCGAGTTGTCCTCGTATTGTCTCTTCATTTCAGGTTTCTAAAGATCCATTTGACGTGTAACAGCCCAATTTCGGTGATATCGAAACAGTGGTTTCGGGACCACAAATCTGAGCCAAAAATAAAATTTATTTTGATTTTATTATATGGACTGTATTATGTTATAAAAGTCATGTGAAAATTTTGATAAGAAAATTTTACCGATTATGTGCTTAATTACGAGAAGGACCAAATCGCATAAAATGCAAAAGTTGAATTCTAGTAGCTAGAGGGATTAAATAGCTATGGAATTCAAAACTAGAGGTCCTAATATGGTAATTAGACCATTAAAGAAAAGTATGTAGATATTTTGGTGACTCATCCATGGAAATTTAGAAAAAGGGCAAGGACTAAATTGGAAAGTGAAATAGTTAATTAATTAAAAGATGATAAAAAAGAAATATCATCTTATTTTATCATCTTCTTCCCCAAAAATACATGGAAACCTTGGGAGAGAGAGAAGAAACTTTCATGGCCAAATTGGGTAAGTTCCCTTGTCCCGTTTTTAGTAATTTTGATATTTTTGAAACTAGGATAGCTTAATCTATCTATTTAGGGGATCAATTTATAAAGTTATCAAAGTATGGAAAATGGGTCATTGATGTATATGCTGAAAATTAGAAATTTATTGTAGAAAATGAAAGGTTGATAGATAAACAAATTTTACAAAGTGATTTTTTATGAAAACATGATTTAGGGACTAAAATGCAAAGTTGTGAAATTTGATGAAAAGTTCTAAATTTTTATGAATACATGTCCTGTAAATTTTGAGATAGAATTTTGGTTAGACTTGGAATAGGGAGTAAATTGCAAAAAATTCATTTTCCGAGCCTAGGGAGGAAATGGGAATATTTGGAAAAGTTAGGGGCAAAATAGTAATTTTGCCTAGGATGAAAATTGAGTCCACTTGAATGTGAAAAATGATAAACTGATGTTAAATTTACTTGTATAGATCCGGATAGACCAAATTCGGAGCTAGAACGAGGAAAAGAGGAAAATGTCGAATTAGTAGATTTTACATACACGAACATTTGTCGAGGTAAGTTCGTGTAACTAAGTTATGTATATTTATATGCTTGTATTGAATGTGTACATGTGTGAATTATTTGAATGCTATGAATATGAACTTTATTACATGATCGAGAATACTTAACAAAAGTTAAGTCCCGTAAACATATCCGAGAAATACCAGATAAATGGTAAAAATGTTACTTTTATACTTGAAATTAATACGGAATGTGTTTGTGAATTGTATAAATGCCATAAATATTTGAAATGATCACATATTCGTTAAAGCTCGATAAATGAAATGTGCCCGATCAACAATAATTGTAACACCCCAAATTTGGGCCTAGAAGAATTGGGCCCAATAGGCCTTGGGAATGGGAGCGTTTAAATTATTTTTGGGATATATGTAGCACTTAGAATATTAATATTAAGGTATTATCGGGATTATTTGAAGCCTGAGAGATAAGGGAGACCATAGGGAAAATTTTATTTTTCTTTCTCAGCGGACCCTAGTCTCAGGCATGAGGCCTCTTAAGTAGATTAAGAGAAAATAGGACACAAATGGGCTTGTGGTCCAGTGGAAGGTGGCATCACTTGGGAGTTATGAGGTGACGTGTGTGGAAGCTGAGGAGGACCAAGGTTCGAGTAGGAGGAGTGCATTTTGGAGTGTTTTATTTTGCATAGGTGGACGGCAAGAGTTATGTGGATTTTGAACTCTTACCGTGGAGAGTTTGAAGGAAGCAGGATCGATGCATGTGGAGGAGATTTCTGGATAAGATGAAGGTATTATCGAGAGAAAAGAAAGATAGGAGATGAGGAGGGTGAAGTGTTGGGGCCGAATAGACTGGTGGGGAAGGCGGTTCGGCTTTGGCTATAAAAGGGGGTGCAGAAATCCTTAGAAGGGGTTCTTAGAGTTTCCATCTTTCTTTCTCTTCTTTTTTCCTCATACTTATTTTCTTCCATTCCCGAATACCACCATCCTCATTTTCAAAAATCACATGTAATATCCCAGGGTTAGGGGTTGTTTTGTTGTTGCATGTTATTGCATGTGTTTAGTGTGCTGTGTGGCTATTTCGGTGTTTTAGGGGCTTAATTGTGGGCAAGGAGTATGCCTGAGTGTATGGGAAAATTTTGGTTTTTGGGTGTTAAGTGAAGGGAGTTGAGGAAGTGGGGTTTTAATTTATTTTTGGTATTTCATAGCACAAATGAAGAGTCAGCAAAGTGGCAAGGCATGTGCCACTAGGGAGCTAGGTGTGGCGTCATTTGCTTGGGGGGTGGTGGTCCAGTGTTCGAGCTGTAGAGTCCCCATTTTGTCACTTATTTTTGGACGGCATGGAGGAAGAGGTTGAGAGCAATTTGGATTCTACCTTGGACCAAGTCTTCACATTCAAACGGTTGGTGGAGAGTAAGTGTAGGTGGGAGACTTGGTCATGATGTTTGAATGTGGGAGTGGAGTAATTGGGGGATTTGGCCGAATTTGAGGGAGTGGGGAGTGGGAGGTGACGGCTTGGTGTGGGAGAGTTAGTAGCCGAATTTCATTTTGGCAAACTTGGTGTTCGGTCACTTTTTGGGTCAAGAGCAAAAGTTTTCCTTAGTCTTTTGTTAGCCGAAATTCCATTGGTCGTTTTCTTGCTTCCTAAAACCGTAAGTCAAAAGGTGTACTTGCCGAATCTCTTTTGCATTTTGTCTTCTACATTTGGGTTGTTGGCCGAATGCTTTCCTTCCTATCTTCCTCTTCTCTATTTTGTGCAAACCAAAACTAGTATTCTCTCTTCTCATATCTCATATCTTTTCTTCCCTTTTGAAACACTAAAGCCGAAATTTACCTTGCCTAAACCGAAAATTTCCATTCACCCCTTCCATTTCTTTTCATCTCAAAACCTTGGCTCCTCTCTTCTTCTTGAACATACTTTTCTCTTGCTTCATTTTAAGATTTTAGCCTAGAACCCTCCCTTGGTGATTGCCGAAATTCTTTGTTCTCTTGAGTAGGGTGAAGCCGAATGTCCCTTGCACTTTTCTCTTCTTTTTCCTTTGTGTAAATCGAAGCTAGCCTCTCCTCTTCTCAACCTTCTTTTCTTGTTTTTGAAACCTTGTAAACCGAAACCCCCATTTTCTCAAATACCATTCATCTTTTCTTTTTCTTCAAATCAGAAGTACCTTTTATCTCCTTGTTCTATTTTGTTACTTGGCCGGATATCAACACTATTTCTTTGCATTTTGTTTACTCTTCTCTTCAACTCTGACCGAAAATCGTGATTGGTGTAAACCACCTTGGCCGAATCTTTGATTCTTCTTTTGGCATAAGTCCTGGCCGAATCGCCAGGGTTCTCTTCTTGTCTTTGGGGGTAGAATTTAGGGTGTTGGGTCTCTTGCTTCAATCGTTTGGAGATTGGACGACGGGGACTTTGAAGCAGACAAGTGGAGCTTTCTACCTTGGTTTAACCATTTGATAAGTGGTGCCGATTGCTTAAGGAGAATCATTGTTTGATTCGGATTTGGTAGGAAACCAAATCATCTTAAAAGGATCAAGGATACAAGGAGCTTTAGATCGTTTCTTTTAGTATTAAAGGTTGCGCTTTACCAGGTGTGTAAACTAACACACTGATATTTAGTAATTTTATTAATAAACCTGTTTGCCTATTAAAATCATGACAGTATGATGGATTATTGGATACCCAAACGGGGTATGTGTACGTATCCGGGTAAGTCAGTATTGTTACTAGATTACTGATGATCTATATGGTATCATGACTATGTATGTATGTGATATGGGGCATGAGTCAAACATATTAGCATGATATGCATAATTTGTATGATATGCATGATTATACGAGTTGGTTTGTTGATGGGTGATATGAGTGGAGGGGGCAGTGATGATTTTGTGCTGACGAGCACCAGTGTTTTGGTAACACACCTTGTGACTTTGGGTCACCAGTGCTTTGGTAGCACATTTGTGTCTTTGGGACACCAGAGGTTGGGCACCTCATTGCGACTTGTCCCTGTGGTTAACACCACCGTGGGTTGGCCCCACATGAGATATGGGATCGTCTACTAGTGATTGGGTATCACACGATGGGTTGGCCCCATCATTCGATTATTGTGACTACGGTCACCAAAGGCTTTGGTAGCACATTTGTGTCTTTGGGACACCGGAGGTTGGGCACCTCATTTCGACTTGTCCCCGTGGTTAACACCACCGCGGGTTGGCCCCACATGAGATATGGGATCGTCTCACTAGTGATTGGGTATCACACGATGGGTTGGCCCCATCATTCGATTATCGTGACTACGGTCACCCGCTGCTTTGGTAGCACATTGTGTCTTTAGGACACCAGTGTTTTGGTAACACATTGTGACTATATGTCACCAGTGGTTTGGCACCACCGGTGGTTTGGTACCACACGGGTAGAAAAGGGAGATACTGATGGTTAGGATCGGGTTGCATTAATTATGTTGCTATGTATGATGTGTGTTAGCATGTTGTTTCATCGGGAGCGGGATTTATGCATCGAGTCACTCGACTCACCCTCTCCTTTGACATTTCGGTGACTCGTGACGCGGACATGGAGCCGGGATGGACTCGGGTGCTCATGCCATGCTTGATAAAGTTTTACCTCAACACTATCATTTGGGTACTTTAGCTTAATTACTCATTATTTGGTTTTTAATTTGGACTTGTAAAAGGGCCTTTAAATTATGTTCATGATGGTTATGTTTTAATTAGATTTGCAACTTTGCATAACAAATAACTTGGCATGAAATTTTACTAAAACTTGGAAAGACAACGTTTTGAAAATTTTACATAATGTGTTTTAGACTATACCATCGGGTATCTCGCTATGTTTTGTTATTCAATAAACTCAAATGATTTTCAAATCAAACTCGATTTGCTACTAAGTCTAAAGTGTTTCAAATGGCACTAGGAAACTATTGGAAGTCCTAAATGAAATCAACTCATTCACTATGTTTTCGCCCCGCTTTAAAACGAAAAAAAAAAGATAACTCAAAGACGTTTTTCCCCGTAACATACTAGATTCGGTCGTGGTGTCTTGTCCGAGTTTGGGGTGTTACAATTGTGGTATCAGAGCCAGGTTCAAAGGCTCGGCTGTGGGCCTGAGGCCCAAAAATGTTTTCAAAAGGTTGTTTTGTTAATCTTTATTCTTAAAGTAAGGTTTGAAAGGCATGGCACCGAGTCTCCGGCACCAGTTCGCCCAGGTGAGTACCCCGTACTATTGCTTGTGAACTGATTGGATGTGATATGATTTGATGAATAGCAATAGTATACTACTTTAGAGATTGAAACTGATAGGATTCTGTGAACTCGCGAGAACAAATCTTCTTAAAATATTCATAAGACTTGCTTTTTAACAAGTGGAATAAATACTGATGCATAAAAATTCTTAATCGATATACGTAGAAAGGTTAGTCATGAGCGCTAGAGGTGGACGTGGTCGTGGACGCAGGTCGTGGCGGGATGACAGTTTACGAGCCCGTAGGATCTGGTCGGGGTTCGAAAAAATGAGATACCGGCCCGCCGCCACCGGAGGTGGTGAGTTCCAAGATCGATCGGGGCGGCAGCGATTAATCACGAGCAATCTTTGCGAGTGTTGGAAAGGGTAGCGTAAGTTGGTGGTGGCGCGGGAGTTAGGAAATCTATTCTGAGCGACTTCGGCCAATGGGGCCAATTCTTCCGAGGTGTTTCGGTGTTGCTCAAAGACGCCGAATATTGGTTGGAGGCAATCGAGCGGATCATGGACGATCTGGACTGGCAGTGAAGAGAAGTCGAAGGCATCGTACGCTTCTCCGGGATGACTCATATCGGTGGTGGCTCACGGTTCGAGACAGTGTGGCGTGGAAGGATCTAACATGGGATTATTTCAGTAGTGCATATCAAAAGAAGTACATCGGAGCTAGTTATATTGACTCCCAATGGAAGGCATTTACGAGGCTTGTTCAGGGAGTAAATCATTTGCTTGAGTATGGGCCGAGTTCCTGAAGGCGAGTAGGTATGCCGGGGGCATTGTGGCCACCGAGCATGAGAGGTGTGTTCGTTTCGAGGATGGTCTCATGAGACGACTTGAGGTTACCGATTGCTCCTCGGCGGAGCGAGTTTGTTGTCTTAGTTGAGAAGGCTAAGGTAGCCGAGGGGTTAAGGAGTCGGTGAGACAAGGCATGGGCAGAAATAGACATAAGAGGAGCTTTGGGTCTTCCTGGTCGTCGGGTAATCCGCGAGAAGAGGGCTGCATCGAGTGGGCCGAACCACCGCTAGGTTTGTTCTTTGCTAAGCGGGGCCGCAGCATGTGATGTGATCGGTGTGAAATCTCATTGGGGTGGTTCTTTGGATCGGAGGAAAAGGTTGCTTCAGTGTGGTTCTCTCGAGCACCGTGTGAGGGACCGTCCGCGTGAGGTTGGCTAGGATTCGATGCGAAAGGCGGGCAGTAACGATTCAGGTAGTGGACCGCCACCGCAGAGGGCCGTGGTAATGGCGAGGCGGTAATGGTTCGGTCGGGGCCGCGAGCACCGGGCGAGAGGTGCGAGTAGCTCGATGCTAGACACTGGATTAGTGTATGTTTGAGGCGCCGAGAGGAGAAGCGACGCACCGGACGTCATAACCGGTACGTTCTTGATTTTTGGTTCTCCTTATACTGCTTTGATTGATGTGGGTTCAACGCACTCTTATGTTGCCAGTAGTATAGTAGAGACCATGGATTTAGACTCTGAGATATCTTCTAGGCGGATGACCGTGATTAGCCCTCTAGGTCACTCGTAGTAGTAGATAAACTGCTTAGAGAGGTACCCTTAGAACTCCAAGGGGTAGTGTTTGTCGATCCGATGGAACTACCGTTTGGGGAGTTCGACCGATTCTTGGGATGGATTGGTTGGTCAAGTACCAGCGTAGGTTGGATTGCGCGCCAAGCGCATGGTTCTTAAGACGGTTGAGGGTGATGAGGTGGCTATGATAGGTAAGAGGAGGGATTACTTATCAAATGTGGTATCCGCGCTCAAGGCGGAGAAGATGGTCGGAAAGGTCGTGGAGTGTATGTAGTTCATGTGTATGCCTTGGAGGCTAAGGAGTCTCTTGTGGAGAAGGTTGCACTGCAGTTAAGGAGTTTACTGATGTTTTTCCGAGGAGCTTCGGGTTTGCCGCCAGATCGCGAGTGGAGTTCGGGATTGATCTGCATACCCGGAGCTGCGCCGGTGTCTATTGCTCCATATAGGATGGCGCCAAAGGAGTTGGTGGAGCTTAAGGCTCGATCCGGGAGTTATTGGATCGAGGTTTTATCGGTAGGAGTGTTTCGCCGTAAGGTGCGCCGGTACTCTTTGTCAAGAAGAAAGATGGCACAATGCGGATGTGCATAGACTACCGCCAGCTTGAACAAGTCGACGATTAAAAACAAGTATCCGTTGCCACGGATAGATGATTTGTTTGATCACCAAGGGTGCCGCGGTATTTTCGAAGATCGACTTGAGGTCCGGGTATCACCGCTTAAAGGTTAAGGAGGCGGATATCCATAAAACAGCGCTTGGACTCGGTATGGGCACTACAAATTTCTCGTAATGCCATTCGGGTTGACTAACGCCCGCAGCGTTTATGGACATGATGAATAGGGTGTTTCAGCGATATCTCCGGATCGATTCGTCGTGGTTTTCATAGACGACATCTTGGTGTACTCAAGGACGAGAGGAAGAGCATGATAAGCATTTGCGAGTGGTGTTGCAGATTTTGAGGGAAAAGCACTCATGCTAAGTTTAGTAAGTGCGAGTTACGGCTAGGGAAGTGACTTTCTTGGGTCATGTAGTGTCGGTGAGGGAATTCGAGTGGATCCTCGTAAGATTGAGGCGCTTTTGGATTGGAAGCCGCCTAAGTCGCTGGTCGAGATTCGAGTTTTCTGGTTTGGCCGGATACTACCAAGGTTTGTTGAGGGTTTCTCGTTGATAGCGGCGCCGATGACCAAGTTGCTGAGGAAAGAAGTTCCGTTTGTGTGGACTGAGAAACAGCAGGAAAGCTTCGATAAGTTGAAGAAGATTTTGACTGAGGCTCCGGTTCTAATTCAACCTGAGGCTGGTAAGGAATTCACAGTCTATTGCGACGCATCACATACGGGCTTGGGTTGTGTCTTGATGCAAGAAGGTAAGGTTGTGGCTTACGCTTCTCGATACCGAGGCCACATGAGGTCAACTATCCGACGCACGATTTGGAGTCGGCAACAGAAGTTTTCGCTTTAAAGATTTGGAGGCACTACTTATACGGAGAAAGATCGATAGTCTACACGATCACAAGAGTTCAAGTATCTCGCCGACTCGGCGGATTTGAATTTGAGGCGCCGAGATGGGTCGAGTTCTTGAAAGATTACGATGTTCGATTGAGTATCATCCGGCAAGGCTAACGTGGTGGTCGACGCGTTGAGCCGCAAGGTTGTTTCGGGACTTAAGAGCATTGTTTGCCCGCTTGAGTTTGTATGGCGATGGGAGTATTCAGCGAGTTGCAAGTTGCCTACTTGGGTTGGAGCGGATCGAGAGAAACAGCTTATTGGATGAGGTTCTCGAGTGCGCCGAAGGTTGCAAGTGCGTAATGGTGGTTTGGAGGGTTACGACTTGTCCGTGATGGGGTTCTGTGTTTCCAAGGTAAGGCTTGTATGCCTAAAGATGTTGAGCTGAGGCGAAAGATTCTTCAGACGCACATAGCAGATCCTTATGCTATGCACCCGGAGGTAGCAAGATGTATAAGGATCTTAGAGAGCGCTTTTGGTGGCCCGGCTTGAAGAAGGAGGTGACGGAGTTTGTTGGGAAGTGTCTAACTTGTCACAGGTCAAGGTGAACATCGCTTGCCGTCGGGTTGCTTCACCGTGAAGATTCCTCGATGGAAGTGGGAAAGGATAACCATGGATTTCGTCGGTGGGGTTACCGCTACGCCAAGCAAGAAAGATTCATTTTGGGTAATAGTGGATCGATCGACTAAATCACTCACTTTATTCCGGTGAGGGCTGACTACTCACTTGAAGCTTCAGCTAAGTCGTATATTTCGTGAGATAGTGAGGTTGCACGGCGTGCGCTTTCGATAATCTCTGAGATAGGGATCCCGATTCACGCCAAGGTTCGGAAAGCACCGCATCGCTCCGGGTACTCGTTTGGATTTCAAAGACGGCTTTTCACCCGCAATGGACGGTCAATCGAAAGGGTCATTCGGATCTTAGAGATATGCCGAGAGGTTGTGTCCCGGATTTCAGAGGTAGTTGGGAGGAGTTCTTGCCATTAGCGAGTTTGCCTACAACAACGCTTACCAAGCGAGCATTAAGATGGCACCGTATGAGGCGTTGTATGGTAGGAAATGTCGCCACCTACGTGTTGGACGGAGTTAGGTGAACGCCGCTTGTTGGGACCCGAGTTGGTTGTTTGAGACCAAGACAAGGTTAAGTCGATTCAGTCCTCGATTGAAGGAAGCTTCGGACCGGCAGAAGTCTTATGCCGATCTTAAGCGAAGAGATATAGAGTTCGGCCGTGGGGGGATCGAGTGTTCCCGAAGGTCTCGCCTTGGAAGAAGGTGTTGAGGTTCGGGAAGAAAGGCAAGCTAAGTCCGAGATTTATTGGACCGTATAAGGTATTGAGACGAAGTTGGACCAGTATGCGTATCACCGAGTTGCCGCCAGAGAGCTTAGTCGATTCACGACGTATTCCACGCTTCGATGCTTCGAGGTATCGTTCGATCCGTCGCATGTGGTAGCAATGGAAGAGATCGACGTAAATCCAGATTTGACCATGGAAGAGGAACCCGTGCGCGATTCTTGATCGGGATGTGAGGGTCCCGCGTGAAAGTCTGTGGCCTTTGGTTAAGGTTCTTTGGCGGAATCATGGCGTAGAAGAAGCTACGTGGGAACCCGAGGATACGATGAGACAAAGAATACCCGCAACTCTTCTCGATCGGGTAATTTCGAGGTCGAAATTATTTTAAGGGGGTAGAAACTGTAATATCCCGGTTAGGGGCTCATTTTGTTGTTGCATGTTATTGCATGTGTTTAGTGTGTTTGTGTGGCTATTTCGGTGTTTTAGGGGCTTAATTGTGGGCAAGGAGTATGCCCGAGTGTATGGGAAAATTTTGGTTTTGGGTGTTAAGTGAAGGGAGTTGAGGAAGTCTGGGGTTTTTAATTTATTTTTGGTATTTCATAGCACAAATGAAGAGTCAGCAAAGTGGCAAGGCATGTGCCACTAGGGAGCTAGGTGTGGCGTCATTTGCTTGGGGGTGGTGGTCCAGTTGTTCGAGTGTGAGAGTCCCCATTTTGTCACTTATTTTTGGACGGCATGGAGGAAGAGGTTGAGAGCAATTTGGATTCTACCTTGGACCAAGTCTTCACATTCAAACGGTTGGTGGAGAGTAAGTGTAGGTGGGAGACTTGGTCATGATGTTTGAATGTGGGGAGTGGAGTAATTGGGGGGATTTGGCCGAATTTGAGGGAGTGGGGAGTGGGAGGTGACGGCTTGGTGTGGGAGAGTTAGTAGCCGAATTTCATTTTGGCAAACTTGGTGTTCGGTCACTTTTTGGGTCAAGAGCAAAAGTTTTCCTTAGTCTTTTGTTAGCCGAAATTCCATTGGTCGTTTTCTTGCTTCCTAAAACCGTAAGTCAAAAGGTGTACTTGCCGAATCTCTTTTGCATTTTGTCTTCTACATTTGGGTTGTTGGCCGAATGCTTTCCTTCCTATCTTCCTCTTCTCTATTTTGTGCAAACCGAAACTAGTATTCTCTCTTCTCATATCTCATATCTTTTCTTCCCTTTCGAAACACTAAAGCCGAAATTTACCTTGCCTAAATCGAAAATTTCCATTCACCCCTTCCGTTTCTTTTCATCTCAAAACCTTGGCCGTTCCTTCTTCTTCTTGAACATACTTTTCTCTTGCTTCATTTTAAGATTTTAGCCGAACCCTCCCTTGGTGATTGCCAAATTCTTTGTTCTCTTGAGTAGGGTGAAGCCAATGTCCCTTGCACTTTTCTCTTCTTTTCCTTTGTGTAAATCAAGCTAGCCTCTCCTCTTCTCAACCTTCTTTTCTTGTTTTTGAAACCTTGTAAACCGAAACCCCCATTTTCTCAAATACCATTCATCTTTTCTTTTTCTTCAAATCAGAAGTACCTTTTATCTCCTTGTTCTATTTTGTTACTTGGCCGGATATCAACACTATTTCTTTGCATTTTGTTTACTCTTCTCTTCAACTCTGACCGAAAATCGTGATTGGTGTAAACCACCTTGGCCGAATCTTTGATTCTTCTTTTGGCATAAGTCCTGGCCGAATCGCTTGTGGTTCTCTTCTTGTGCTGGGTGGCCGAATTTAGGGTGTTGGGTCTCTTGCTTCAATCGTTTGGAGATTGGACGACGGGGACTTTGAAGCAGACAAGTGGAGCTTTCTACCTTGGTTTAACCATTTGATAAGTGGTGCCGATTGCTTAAGGAGAATCATTGTTTGATTCGGATTTGGTAGGAAACCAAATCATCTTAAAAGGATCAAGGATACAAGGAGCTTTAGATCGTTTCTTTTAGTATTAAAGGTTGCGCTTTACCAGGTGTGTAAACTAACACACCGATATTTAGTAATTTTATTAATAAACCCGCTTTGCCTATTAAAATCATGACGAGATGATGGATTATTGGATACCCAAACGGGTATGTGTACGTATCCGGTAAGTCAAGATTGTTACTAGATTACTGATGATCTATATGGTATCATGACTATGTATGTATGTGATATGGGGCATGAGTCAAACATATTAGCATGATATGCATAATTTGTATGATATGCATGATTATACGAGTTGGTTTGTTGATGGGTGATATGAGTGGAGGGGGCAAGTGATGATTTTGTGCCGACGAGCACCAAAGTGTTTGGTAACACACCTTGTGACTTTGGGTCACCAAAGCTTTGGTAGCACATTTGTGTCTTTGGGACACCAGAGGTTGGGCACCTCATTGCGACTTGTCCCCGTGGTTAACACCACCGTGGGGTTGGCCCCACATGAGATATGGATCGATCGCTCGCTAGTGATTGGGTATCACACGATGGGTTGGCCTCATCATTCGATTATTGTGACTACGGTCACCAATTGCTTTGGTAGCACATTTGTGTCTTTGGGACACCGGAGGTTGGGCACCTCATTGCGACTTGTCCCCGTGGTTAACACCACCGTGGGTTGGCCCCACATGAGATATGGGATCGCCTGCTAGTGATTGGGTATCACACGATGGGTTGGCCCCATCATTCGATTATCGTGACTACGGTCACCGTGCTTTGGTAGCACATTGTGTCTTTGGGACACCAGTGTTTTGGTAACACATTGTGACTATATGTCACCGGTGGTTTGGCACCACCGGTGGTTTGGTACCACACGGGGTAGAAAAGGGAGATACGGATGGTTAGGATCGGGTTGCATTAATTATGTTGCTATGTATGATGTGTGTTAGCATGTTGTTTCATCGGGAGCGGGATTTATGCACTGAGTCACTCGACTCACCCTCTCCTTTGACATTTCAGGTGACTCGTAGACGCGGACATGGAGCCGGGATGGACTCGGGGTGCTCATGCCATGCTTGATAAAGTTTTACCTCAACACTATCATTTGGGTACTTTAGCTTAATTACTGTTATTTGGTTTTTAATTTGGACTTGTAAAAGGGCCTTTAAATTATGTTCATGATGGTTATGTTTTAATTAGATTCGCAACCTGCATAACAAATAACTTGGCATGAAATTTTACTAAAACTTGGAAAGACAACGTTTTCGAAATTTTACCGCAATGTGTTTTAGACTATACCATCGGGTATCTCGCTATGTTTTGTTATTCAATAAACTCAAATGATTTTCAAATCAAACTCGATTTGCTACTAAGTCTAAAGTGTTTCAAATGGCACTAGGAAACTATTGGAAGTCCTAAATGAAATCAACTCATTCACTATGTTTTCGCCCCGCTTTAAAACGAAAAAAAAAAGATAACTCAAAGACGTTTTTCCCCGTAACATACCAGATTCGGTCGTGGTGTCTTGTCCGAGTTTGGGGTGTTACACCCTGTTTGCCGAAATCTCTATTTGCTGAAATCTCTGTTTACCAAAATCCCTGTTTGTCGAAATCCCTATTTCCCGAAACCCCTGTTTATGCCGATTCTTTGTTGTTTGTTCCTCCACCTCAATCGATTATCATCTACTCTCAGTCAAGGTTAAAAGTCAAATCTCGTTTGGTAGGCCGCAGGATCTAAGGTTGGATTCGGTAAGTATTCTGTTAACTCCTCTTAGTACGTTTTGTTGAAAGCCGAAGGGCGATCTAATTTCTCATTGTCGTGGATCCTGTATTAACAAGGCTAAGGTTCAGGGATCGCTAGTGTGGTAGGATCGTTAGCAAAGATCTAGGGTACACTTGTGATTAGCAGCTAAGGAAGGGACATTAAAACCCGTGGGCACACGGTAAGGTTACGGTAAGGTTTTGACTTTTGAGTAAATATTTTTGCTTAATTATGAGTGGTTGATTGAAGGTTGGTTGGTTGTAGGATCAAGGCTAAGGATAGGATAGCACGTCGCAGTCATCAGGTGTGTACAAACACAACACACACACGATATCGGCAATGCCGAAAAGCCGAAAGTAGCTAAAGGGGCCCGGTGGGCCCTGAGGCTATGTTTGATGAAATGGTTTGGTTGTTATACGAATTGAATTAGTCTTGCATGATACATGATCTGGATATGTTTTGGGCCAAATAGGTCATATGATAAGATTTGGGCCTAATGGGCCGTAAGGTTGTAATTTGGGTTTGATGGGCTTTATGGGGGACGTAGCCCGGATATGCTAGGGTTATGGACTTAGGCCTAGTTTGAACAACTCTTCAATTTCATAAGACTTAAGTTAATTAAACATGCCTCAGAGACAAGTCGATTAGTTAGAGTGTGGTAACACGACATATGCATGTCTAGGATTGGATCTAGTGAGAGCTTGGTATTTAAGCGGTCCGAGTGACCCACCTCCTCTTTTCTCGAGATCCTACCCGTGCATAGAGTTTGTTCACTTTAACCGCGAGGACTTGTTTATGGGCCAAAGTTTATAACTAAAACCCGAGAGGGACTAAAATACCCTTATATTGGAAAATTACTAAAATACCCTTATATTGGAAAATTACTAAAATACCCTTATATTGGAAAATTACTAAAATACCCTTATGTTGGAAAATTACTAAAATACCCTTATATTGTAAAATTACTAAAATACCCTTATATTGTAAAATTACTAAAATACCCCTGTTTATAAAATTACAAAGATACTCTTAATTTGCCAAATTACCAAAATACCCCTATAGGGTAGAATTACGAAAATACCCCTGGGTAGTGAAATGACAAAAATACCCCTATGTGATGAATATGGGTTTGTGGATGTTACTTTTGTGTTTGATGCATTCATATGATATTCTGCTTAGGATGCATAAGGGTGGGAATTATGGTACGGAGGAAGATTTGAGGATCGCATGGCCGTATGGTATGGATCTGGGATCGCATAGTCGTATGGTATGGATCCACCACAGGCTTTTTAGCCACCGAAAGCGTACCATGTTTTGCATCGATAATGTTACCGAAATTTTGTGTGCCATTAATATGGGCTTCGTGTCAGTAATTATGGGCTTTGTGCCAATATCAAAGGCTTTGTGCCGTAATTATGGCTTGGTGCCAATACCGAAGGCTTTGTGCTATTATTATGGCTTTGTGCCAATCATATTTACCGTGGCTATGTGCCTAACATATATATATATTGATGACTCTGTGTCAATATTTGAGGATCACATGGCCGTATGGTATGGATCCACCGGAGGCTTTAAGCCCAATGTATGTGATTAAGTAGCTTTGTCGCAACGCTTGGTAGTATCATAACCCCAGGCTACCCTTGGTGTGTAGCAGAGGGGTAGGTCGAGCTAGAATTCCCCACAGGAGTCATAAGGTTGGAAGGGAAATGGTGTGTTTAGCGAATGGATTTTTGGGGTGGGTTTTGCATTATCTTGTTTGTATATGATGCGATATGATATGACATGAGGTCACTGTGGGCTAAGGCCCAAGACCACCGATTTTGTTAGGGCTTAGGCCCAATGTGAATATTTGTATGTGATTTGATTGCCAAGGGTTGTACACACTGAGTTTTGAAACTCACACCCTTAATTTTAAATATTTCAGGTAATCCTGAATAGGCGGCTCGACGAGGGAGAGGACTCGGAGATGGCCACACTACAAGTTGTTCAAATGTTTTAATTTATTCAAATAATTCTGTTTAAGTACTTTGTTTTTTCATTGGATTGTAATAAGGCCATGTAACTCCTACTTGACTTTGAATTTTGGGTTTATTATTATTGTTTCAACTGCCCACTTAAGAAATTTCATAAAATTATTAAAGTGTTAATATGGTTTTCGAAATAATCTTTTGTTTTGGGCTTTTGGGCCTTAAATGGTTAACTAGTAAATTGTTTTGAAGTGCGCCTTTAATGTGACATTCCAGATTCGGGCCTAACTTCTAGGCTGGGTTTGGGGTGTTACATTTAGTGGTATCAGAGCCAAGTTGCAAAGCTCGGGCTATGAAATGGGCCTTATGTTTTGGGTTTTTAAAACAAGTAGATTAAAAAGTTTTTACAAGATTCTTGAAGTGTGGTTCACCGAGCCCTCGACGTTGAGCCAAGTAAGTTCTCTGTACTACAATTGCTTAAATTAATGAACTGTAGGTAATGGGCTACTTAAAATAGGCTTTTAGAGACTAAAGCCTGTAGGGAACTTAAGCTCAGTAGTGGATTCTCGACCGCGGAATAACTTTAAGAAAAGTGTTAATACTTACATAAGACATGTGTTCTAAACAAGTGGAATTAAGTACTAATTTCATAAAATTCTTATATCGAGAGTGCAATGGCGAGCATAGTGGTGTGACTTGAGCGGTGCGATTAATAGTTAGTTGGAAATTTCGAGGACTGAAATTTCTTTAAGGAGGGTATAATTGTAACAATAATCTTAATTTGGGCCTAGAAGAATTGGGCCCAATAGGCCTTGGGAATGGGAGCATTTAAATTATTTTTGGGATGTATGTAGCACTTAGAATATTAATATTAAGGTATTATCGGGATTATTTGAAGCTTGAGAGATAAGGGAGACCATAGGGAAAAATTTATTTTTCTTTCTCAGCGGACCCTAGTCTCAGGCATGAGGCCTCTTAAGTAGATTAAGAGAAAATAGGACACAAATGGGCTTGTGGTCTAGTGGGAAGTGGCGTCACTTGGGAGTTATGAGGTGGCGTGTGTGGAAGCTGAGGAGGTCCAAGGTTCGAGTAGGAGGAGTGCATTTTGGAGTGTTTTATTTTGCATAGGTGGAGGGCAAGAGTTGTGTGGATTTTGAACTCTTGCCGTGGAGAGTTTGAAGGAAGCAGGACTGATGGATGTGGAGGAGATTTCAGATAAGATGAAGGTATTATAAGAGAGAAAAGATAGGAGATGAGGAGGGTGAAGTGTTGGGGCCGAATAGGACTGTGGGGGGAAGGCAGTTCGACTTTGGCTATAAAAGGGGGGTGCCGAAATCCTTAGAAGGGGTTCTTAGAGTTTCCATCTTTCTTTCTCTTCTTTTTTTCCTCATCTTTATTTTCTTCCATTGCCGAATACCACCATCCCTATTTTCCAAAATCCCTGTTTGCCGAAATCTCTATTTGCCGAAATCTCTATTTACCGAAATCCCTGTTTGCCGAAATCCCTATTTGTCGAAACCCCTATTTATGCCGATTCTTTGTTGTTTGTTCCTCCACCTCAATTGATTATTATCTACTCTCAGTCAAGGTTAAAAGCCGAATCTCATTTGGTAGGTCGCAGGATCTAAGGTTGGATTCGGTAAGTATTATGTTAACTCCCCTTAGTACATTTTGTTGAAAGCCGAAGGGCGATCTAATTTCTCATTGTCGTGGATCTTGTATTAACAAGGGTAAGGTTCAGAGATCGCCAGTGTGGTAGGATCATTAGCAAGGATCTAGGGTACACTTGTGATTAGCAGCTAAGGAAGGGCCATTAAAACCCGTAAGCACACTGTAAGGTTCTGATAAGGTTTTGGCTTTTGAGTAAATATTTTTGATTAATTATGAGTGGTTGATTGAAGGTTGGTTGGTTGTAGGATCAAGGCTAAGGATAGGATAGCACGTCGCAGATCATCGTGTGTGTACAAACACAACACACACACGATATCGGCAATGCTGGCAGAAAGTGGCTAAAGGGGCCGGTGGGCCCCTGAGGCTAAGTTTGATGGAATGGTTTGGTTGTTATACCAATTGAATTAGTCTTGCATGATACATGATCTGGATATGTTTTGGGCCAAATAGGTCATATGATAAGATTTGGGCCTAATGGGCCGTGGGGTTGTAATTTGGGTTTGATGGGCTTTATGGGGACGTAAGCGGATATGCTAGGGTTATGGACTTAGGCCTAGTTTGAACAACTCTTCAATTTCATAAGACTTAAGTTAATTAAACATGCCCAGACAAGTCGATTAGTTAGAGTGTGGTAACCAACATATGCATGTCTAGGATTGGATCTAGTGAGAGCTTGGTATTTAAGCGGTCCGAGTGACCCACCTCCTCTTTTCTCGAGATCCTACCGGTGCATAGAGTTTGTTCACTTTAACCGCGAGGACTTGTTTATGGGCCAAAGTTTATAACTAAAACCGAGAGGGACTAAAAACCTTATATTGGAAAATTTCTAAAATACCCTTTATATTAGAAAATTACTAAAATACCCTTATGTTGGAAAATTACTAAAATACCCTTATGTTGGAAAATTACTAAAATACCCTTTATATTGTAAAATTACTAGAATACCCTTATATTGTAAAATTACTAAAATACCCTGTTTGTAAAATTACCAAGATACCTTTAATTTGCCAAATTACCAAATACCCCTGTAGGGTAGAATTACGAAAATACCCACACAGGTAGTGAAATGACAAAATAATACCCCTATGTGATGAATATGGGTTTGTGGATGTTACTTTTGTGTTTGATGCATTCATATGATATTCTCACGAGGATGCATATGGGTGGGAATTATAGTACGGAGGAAGATTTGAGGATCGCATGGCCGTATGGTATGGATCAGGATCGCATAGCCGTATGGTATGGATCCACCATAGGCTTTTTAGCCATCGAGCAGCCATGCTGCACCGATAATGTCACCGAGGGCTGTGTGCCATTAATATGGGCTTTGTGCCAATATCAAAGGCTTTATGCCGTAATTATGGCTTGGTGCCAATACCGAAGGCTTTGTGCTGTTATTATGGCTTTGTGCCAATCATATTTACCGTGGCTATGTGCCTAACATATATATATTGATGACTCTGTGTCAATATTTGAGGATCGCATGGCCGAATGGTATGGATCCAGGATCGCATGGCCGTATGGTATGGATCCACCGGAGGCTTTAAGCCCAATGTATGTGATTAAGCAGCTTTGCTGCAACGTTTGGTAGTACCGCAACCGGGCTACCCTTGGTGTGTAGCGAAGGGGTGGGTCGAGCTAGAATTCCCCACAGGAGTCATAAGGTTGGAAGGGAAATGGTGTGTTTAGCGGATGGATTTTTGGGGTGGGTTTTGCATTATCTTGTTTGTATATGATGCGATATGATAAGTTATGAGGTCATTCTGGGCTAAGGCCCAAGACCACCGATTTTGTTAGGGCTTAGGCCCAATGTGAATATTTGTATGTGATTTGATTGCCAAGGGTTGTACACCTTTGAGTTTCAAAACTCACACCCTTAATTTTAAATATTTCAGTAATCTGAATAGGCGGCTCGACGAGGGAGAGACTCGGAGATGCCCACACTACAAGTTGTTCAAATGTTTTAATTTATTCAAATGATTCTGTTTAAATACTTTGTTTTTTTCATTGGATTGTAATAAGGCCATGTAACTCCTATTTGACTTTGAATTTTGGGTTTATTATTATTATTGTTTCAACTGCCCACTTAAGAAATTTCATAAAATTATTAAAGTGTTAATATGGTTTTCGAAATAATCTTTTGTTTTGGGCTTTTGGGCCTTAAATGGTTAACTAGTAAATTGTTTTGAAGTGCGCCTTTAATGTGACATTCCAGATTCGGGCCTAACTTCTAGGCTGGGTTTGGGGTGTTACATTTTGTGGTATCAGAGCCAAGTTGCAAAGCTCGGGCTGTGAAATGGGCCTTATGTTTTGGGTTTTTAAAACAAGTAGATTAAGAAGTTTTTGCAGGATTCTTGAAGTGTGGTTCACCGAGCCCTCGACATCGAGCCAAGTAAGTTCTCTGTACTACAATTGCTTAAATTAATGAACTGTGTAGGTAATCGGCTACTTAAAATAGGCTTTTAGAGACTAAAGCCCGTAGAGAACTTAAGCCTGTAGTGGATTCTCGACCGCGGAATAACTTTAAGAAAAGTGTTAATACTTACATAAGACAAGTGTTCTAAACAAGTGGACTTAAGTACTAATTTCATAAAATTCTTAAATCAGTGCGCAATGAGGCATAGTGGTGTGACTTGAGCGGTCAAGATTAATAGTTAGTTGGAAATTTCGAGGACGAAATTTCTTTAAGGAGGGTAGAATTGTAACACCCGAATTTGGGCCTAGAAGAATTGGGCCCAATAGGCCTTGGGAATGGGAGCATTTAAATTATTTTTCGGATATATGTAGCACTTAGAATATTAATATTAAGGTATTATCGGGATTATTTGAAGCTTGAGAGATAAGGGAGACCATAGGGAAAAATTTATTTTTCTTCCTCACGTGGACCCTAGTCTCAGCATGAGGCCTCTTAAGTAGATTAAGAGAAAATAGGACACAAATGGGCTTGTGGTCCAAAGGGAAAGTGGCGTCACTTGGGAGTTATGAGGTGGCATGTGTGGAAGCTGAGGAGGTCCAAGGTTCGAGTAGGAGGAGTGCATTTTAGAGTGTTTTATTTTGCATAGGTGGACGGCAAGAGTTGTGTGGATTTTGAACTCTTGCCGTGGAGAGTTTGAAGGAAGCAGGATTGATGGATGTGGAGGAGATTTCAGATAAGATGAAGGTATTATTAGAGAGAAAAGATAGGAGCTGAGGAGGGTGAAGTGTTGGGGCCGAATAGGACTGTGGGGGGAAGGCAGTTCGACTTTGGCTATAAAAGGGGGGTGCCGAAATCCTTAGAAGGGGTTCTTAAAGTTTCCATCTTTCTTTCTCTTCTTTTTTTTCCTCATCCTTATTTTCTTCCATTGCCGAATACCACCATCCCTGTTTTCCGAAATCCCTGTTTTTCGAAATCTATATTTGTCGAAATCTCTGTTTGTCGAAATCCCTGTTTGCCGAAATCCCTATTTGCCAAAACCCCTGTTTATGCAGATTCTTTGTTGTTTGTTCCTCCACCTCAATCGATTATTATCTACTCTCAGTCAAGGTTAAAAGCCGAATCTCGTTTGGTAGGCCGCAGGATCTAAGGTTGGATTCGTGAAAGTATTCGTTAACTCCTTTAGTAATGCTTTTTGTTGAAAGCCAAGGGCGATCTAATTTCTCATTGTCGAGATCTTGTATTAACAAGGGTAAGGTTCGAGAGATCGCTAGTGTGGTAGGATCGTTAGCAAGGATCTAGGGTACACTTGTGATTAGCGCCTAAGGAAGGGCCATTAAAACCCGTGGGCACACTGCGTAAGTTTCTGATGAAGGTTTCGGCTTTTGAGTAAATATTTTTGATTATTTATGAGTGGTTGATTGAAGGTTGGTTGGTTGTAGGATCAAGGCTAAGGATAGGATAGCACGTCGCAGTCATCGTGTGTGTACAAACACAACACACACACGATATCGGCAATGCCAAAAGTGAAGTGGCTAAAGGGGCCGGTGGGCCCTCGAGGCTAAGTTTGATGGAATGGTTTGGTTGTTATACGAATTGACTTAGTCTTGCATGATACATGATCTGGATATGTTTTGGGCCAAATAGGTCATATGATAAGATTTGGGCCTAATGGGCGTAAGGTTGTAATTTGGGTTTGATGGGCTTTATGGGGACGTGCTTGGATATGCTAGGGTTATGGACTTAGGCCTAGTTTGAACAACTCTTCAATTTCATAAGACTTAAGTTAATTAAACATGCCTGTAGACAAGTCGATTAGTTAGAGTGTGGTAACCGACATATGCATGTCTAGGATTGGATCTAGTGAGAGCTTGGTATTTAAGCGGTCAGAGTGACCCACCTCCTCTTTTACTCGAGATCCTACCCGTGCATAGAGATTGTTCACTTTAACCGCGAGGACTTGTTTATGGGCCAAAGTTTATAACTAAAACCCGAGAGGGACTAAAATACCCTTATATTAGAAAATTACTAAAATACCCTTATATTGGAAAATTACTAAAATACCCTTATGTTGGAAAATTACAAAAATACCCTTATTTTGTAAAATTACTAAAATACCCCTGTTTGTAAAATTACCAAGATACCCTTAATTTGCCAAATTACCAAAATACCCCGTAGGGGTAGAATTACTGAAAATACCCACTGGGTAGTGAAATGACAAAAATACCCTATATGTGATGAATATGGGTTTGTGGATGTTACTTTTGTGTTTGATGCATTCATATTATATTCTGCTTAGGATGCATATGGGTGGGAATTATGGTACGGAGGAAGATTTTAGGATCGCATGGCCGTATGGTATGGATCTGGGATCGCATAGCCGTATGGTATGGATCCACCACAGGCTTTTTAGCCACCGAGCTGTCATGCTGCACCGATAATGTTACCAAGGGCTGTGTTCAATTAATATGGGCTTCGTGCCGTAATTATGGGCTTTGTGCCAATATCAAAGGCTTTGTGCCGTAATTATGGCTTGGTGCCAATACCGAAGGCTTTGTGCTGTTATTATGGCTTTGTGCCAATCATATTTACCGTTGCTATGTGCCTAACATATATATATTGATGACTCTGTGTCAATATTTGAGGATCGCATGGCCGAATGGTATGGATCCATGATCGCATGGCCGTATGGTATGGATCCACCGGAGGCTTTAAGCCCAATGTATGTGATTAAGCAGCTTTGGTTTTGCAACGCTTGGTAGTACTGCAGAACCGGGCTACCCTTGGTGTGTAAAGCGGAGGGTAGGTCGAGCTAGAATTCCCCACGAGTCATAAGGTTGGAAGGAAATGGTGTGTTTAAGCGGATGGATTTTTGGGGTGGGTTTTGCATTATCTTGTTTGTATATGATGCGATATGATATGATATGAGGTCATTGTGGGCTAAGGCCCAAGACCATCGATTTTGTTAGGGCTTAGGCCCAATGTGAATATTTGTATGTGATTTGATTGCCAAGGGTTGTACACACTGAGTTTCAAACTCACACCCTTAATTTTAAATATTTCTGTAATCCCGAATAGGTGGCTCAACGAGGAGAGGACTCGGAGATGCCCACACTACAAGTTGTTCAAATGTTTTAATTTATTCAAATGATTCTGCTTTAAATATGTTGTTTTTCATTGGATTGTAATAAGGCCATGTAACTCCTATTTGACTTTGAATTTTGGGTTTATTATTATTATTGTTTCAATCGCCCACTTAAGAAATTTCATAAAATTATTAAAGTGTTAATATGGTTTTCAAAACAATCTTTTGTTTTGGGCTTTGGGCCTTAAATGGTTAACTAGTAAATTGTTTTGAAGTGCGCCTTTAATGTGACATTCCAGATTCGGGCCTAACTTCTAGGCCAGGTTTGGGGTGTTACAATAATGCCCGATAAATGATAAATGATAAAAAAGTTACTTATATGCTGAAAATGAATATGGAATGTGACTATTTGAATTATATGAAGGTTATAAATGTATGAAATAATCACATGCCTGATAATGCTTGGAAAATGTCAAATTCCATTTGAATAAATGGAAAATTCGATGGATATGTGATTTCCTAAAGTGAATGAGGTCCTGCATTTGTTCTTTGGCGGATTTAGCTCGGATAAGTAATCCTATTGACCTCATTATTGAAAGGGTTTAGCCCTGACAGTAATCTGTTATAGGTCCTCTCGAGCATATGTTATGGATTAGATTTAGCCCGAACGGGTAATCCAGATCAAGCTCTTTAGAGCATATGTCATAAAAAGCATTTATCCTGGACTGATAATCCTGTTGTTTATATATATGTGGCTCGAGAGTACTCTCGTAATAGTACCTTATGGGTACCATTGAATATGAATTGACGGATCTAATTTGTACACCTCGGTGTACTACATGTGTATCCATCGATATTCGAATAAATTCAACGGGTAAAAATCTTGACATGAAAGGACATGAATAGGAAATGAGTTATTACACGTAGTTGTATGAAATCCATGAAAATGATGCTACATGACAATTGACATATGAAAACATGAGATGATGATATTTATACATAGGATTCATTTGATGAATATGTTCATCTTTGGTTATAGACTTGTACACTTTGAGTGTACTACTACTCGTATGACAATGATATTTTGAGTAAAATGAGTAAAGTTCTGATATGAAATAATCTGAACTCGAGATGTGTTATATGAAAATATACTTGAGATGTAACGAAGTGATTTATACATGTTGTGGAAAGCATATATGCATGGAAACTTGATTGTTATTGAGCCCATACATGTTTTTGATGTTGATACGATCCGCCTCGTTGTGAGTCGAGTCGTATGTGAATTGCCCAATCGCCTACGAGGAGGAATCAATTCTTCAGAAAATAACCGAAAAAATATGGATGAGTTTGCGGAAGCTTTAGGTGAATTTGTTTAGAAGGTGGGTTTAAGTTAGGAATGGAAGTGTTTAAATGAAAGAGTTGATTTGGATAATTAAAAGGATAGGTTCGATTTTAAGATGAAGGGAAAGAAGATGGGATTCGGTTTAAGGTTGAAGAAACAATGATAAGTGATGGTAATGGAATTGGATAGATGGATAAGTGATGGTTTAGATAAATGATAGGTGATAGTTGATGGGAATGGATAAAAGAACTTAAACAAAGAATTGATTCAACACTAATAAAGTGTGTCACCGGGTTCTATATTTGTTTAAGGTGGAAAAATGGTAGTCGATGATGGACCAAGACCCGTTATCTATAAAGATAAGAACCTATGGTATAAATTGATGGAAGAAAGCGATTGACGCCACAAGCAAGAAAACTTGATAAGTCGAAATCGAAACTCAAACGAAAGATGAGAGGAGAATAATCTCACTCAATGAACAAAAGTTCATAAAATATATTCAAAGTTCAGAAAAGTCTGCCTACAATATGTGATTACATGTATATATAGTATCAAATGAAACTATTTGAATGGTCACTTTTAATGAGGCTAATAATGATTTCAAATGAAGAGTCTCAACTTTTGGAATTCTAGCCATGTAACTCCCATCTTCAATGTGTTTAACTTTTCAATTAAATTGCCTGTCAAAATCCTTTGAATTCTCCATGATCAACCGAAAAGTCACCAACCAAATAAAGAGTCTCAACCTTTGAAATTCTTGGATCAATTAACTCCTCTCTTTAAGATGCTTTAATCAGCTGATTCAATGCCCTTGAATGCTTTGAAAATGTCTCTTGGTTTCTCCTTTGGCTAGCTGAATAGACTCTAAAAACTTAATGAAGCTTTTAAAGTATGAATTCACCATTAAAGTAACAAAAACGTTTGGAGTAGTGGAAGGGTGGCTACTGAAATTTAAAGGAAGTGTAATGCTCCTTTAAACTCTTTTTATTGATGTTTAAAGCCTCTTTTTATAACAGCCCCCTCCTTTTGTAACCGAAATCACTTGAAAAGCCACCTTATTGAAGGTGTAACAGCCTTTAAATTTAATGGTTGTAAGCTGAAAAATCACCTGTAATTAACACATGTAACTGACATATTAAATACATTTATTCATTGATTAAACTTAAAACAAAGTAACAACTAACTTAAATAAATGAACTAACACTTAAGCATCATTAATTCCAAAGCAACTAGTTTAATTAAGAAAAACATTATTAAATGAACTAGAAATAAAGACTTCAATTAATGCATCAACTAGTTAATTTATGGGCAAAATTAAATTAACTTAAACTCATACTTCATTAAAACATCCTAGTAACTAGATTAATTAATAAGCCTCTTATTAAACACAACTTATTTAATTAAACTAAACACCTTTATTTAAAGCTAATATTTAATTTAAAAGTTTGTATTCAGCAAATTAAAAATGCATGAATTAAATCAAGCTAAACACAAACTAAATGAACTTAATGTGAACTTAAACCAATCTCAATGAGTTTGAGATGAACTCATGTGAACGAACCACATAGAAAGGATTTGAATTGAGCTAAAAATGAGCCGGAATCAGCTTCATTTTGCACTTTAGCCTCGAGATTAGGCCACTCTCGATGGCGTCGGAAAGAAGTCGAACCATGATGCGACGGGATCGCATCATACCCCTCTTGAAAGTGATTTGTCCTCGAATCAGTCGATGGTTTTCTCGAATAGAATTCCTTTGATCGACTTTCCTCGATCAAATGGGAGAATGGTAATCGAGATACATAAAATATAACCAAAAAGTTAGCAAGAGTTTTGTCAAACAAACTTGCAATGAAAAATATGAACAAAACAAAATGAATAGATCGAGCATAACGGGCATATTCGCATTATCATACAAAAGGAACAAAGCCTTATCAAATATTTGAATCAAATTGGATAGGTTTCATGGTATGCATACAATTCAAATGGATTCCACAAATCAAAATCAACATGTGAGTAACACATCAAATGATAGATATGTTCATCATAAGCGGATAGATGAGAAAATGCATATGGCTCTCGAAAGTGAACATCCAAATCTTGCGTTGAAACGACATATGTAATCACTCTTACATGAACAAAAATTATTAAACACAAGATTCCTTTTGTCAACAAGTAGACCATCATTAAACGAGGATAGGACGTTCAAACATTTCATGATCTAAATAATGAAAATCGGCATCATGTGTTCTATCAACAACGGAGAGAACAAAGTCATCTCAAAATTTTTACATGGATCACACATGTGACGCAATATGGATTCTTTCACACGAAAATTATCAAAATTATCAAATTCAAGAATCACTCATCATTCATTCAAAGCATATAGATCACAAACGAGCCAAAATAGAGCGATTAATCATAACATGATCTAAATGTTTTATAAAAACTAGTTCATCAACGCAAAGCTCGTCACTTTTCAAAGCGATCACAAAGGTGTCAACAAGTTCGAGAAGACTTACCTTTATAGTTAGAAAGAAAAGATGATCTTACCATGGTCAAGCAATACAAACCTTCTCTCTTTGGAAAGATAATGCGATTGAAGCCTCGCGTTTGATTGAGCATTTTTCAAATGGAATGTAATTTCAAGTGCAACCATATAATTTGTTTAAGGAGCGAATAAAAATTGAACACAAAATGGGCAAATTTCAGTAACCTTAATAAAACCAAGTATCAAAATGATTGTAATTCTTTAAGCACAATTGTCGTTGCTTGATTTTCCAACAAGGCATACCAAATGATACAAAAACATAGTCCGGTTTAAAGACATGATTTTGATTATTAAACTCAAGATGTGACAAGGGTTTAGAAACATCAAACATGTTAAACCAATAAGATTTATGAACATTCAAGATCGAGCAATCAAAACTCTTTATATGTTTCAAAATCGATTTACAAAAACTCAAAGTTTTCGTGATTAGACAATGAAGCTGATTTACGTAATAACCACAATCAAACAAGTTGGGATTAAAGAAAATTCATCGTCATACTTACTTGAGTCTTGCACTCGTCGAATAGACGTTACTCCACCTTCACACTTAGCGATACAATGAGATGAACTTCGTCTTACCATCATTTAGAACATCAAAATTAATCAAAGAATGGTCATAGACAAAGCTATCCACATAATCACAATTATTCAAAAAATTTGGTGGAGAATGAAACTCTTCAAAAATCTTACCTTCCTTACCTTCCGGCTCGCGTGATTCAATCTTACCTTTTTCAACCAAAGAAAACGCATCGCTCATCGGGGAAGGTATTGGAGTTAGTAGTTGTTGCTTGGTTCTTCAAAAACTTGAAATGAAGAAATGTAAAGAAGAAAACTTTAAATGGGTTAATTGAAAATTCACTCCCGTTTTCTCGCTTGTTTTTTTCTCTCGTTTCTTTTTCTATCTCAATTTCTTTTCTTTCTTTTTCAATCTTATTTTCTTCATCTCCTTTTCCACGCTCATTTTCTCTTTCATCTTCTTTTTGTTCTCTCTCATTTTCTTTTATTTCTTTTTCAACTTTTTCATTTTCTTCTTCTTTTTCTCATTTTATTTTCTTTTCTCTCGAACTCTTTTTCAAGTTCTTTTCATTACAACAAGGGATGATTCAAAAAGAATTTAAAGAGAAAATTTTAACTCAAGGATCGAGGAAATATTTTCGTAGATGTCACGATCGATGCTTCGTGAAAAAATCCTTTGTGCTCATCATCCTTGATTCATAAGACGAGTAACCCGTTTTCTTCTTCTTGTTCGTCACCATAGTAGGCTTGAACTTTACTTTGCTTCGCCTTGAATCCTTCGTCAAATAAGAATCACGATTTGAACTACTTGAGAATGATCTTTCGTGGATGAATTCTTCGACGGCGATATGAACCACGTTCACTTCTTCGTAAAGTTTTCTTCAGTGGATGGATATGTTGAAGCTTGTGAAGAAGAAATCATACCTTCTCGATGGTAATCACGAGAGGTCTCTCACATTCGCGGTTTGATTCATACCGTCTCAAACTTCTATATGAACCATAATCTCGATCAAAATCTCTTCTTGAATGATCTTGGCGTGTTTTCGAGATGACCTTGACTCCGTTCTTCAACTTGAAGAAATTCATTCTTGTTGGTCTCGTTCCTCGATTCGATCCAACCGCTTATGTAACTTTTCAAACTTGGCATTCATGACTTTTTCGCATCTCGTTCAACAAGTATTGATAATCAGATTCTCGTCAATGCTTCTTGATTCATGTTTATTTCTGAAAGAAAGATTGTTAAAAGAATAAAACAAAAAATTAAATCCTCACCACAAAATTCTCACAAGTCACTGCAAAGAAAAAATCGCTCACACTCAGTATATCACTCGAATATGGCTTTTTCTCTAATGTAACTTTTCGTGCCTTTACGCTCTTTCTCGCTCTCGTAACCCAGTGCTTACGTTTTGAAAGACTTATTGCGGCTTTGAGGGCTTCGGCTTCAAATTGGTTAACAAAGGTTGGAGCGTTGGGTTTGGGTAGACTAAAAAGAAAGAAAAGGCAAATGGAGTAAGGGTGGAGTGGCGTTGGGTGAAAAGAGAAAATACCAAATGATGGTAGAAGAATTTTTTTTTGAAGATCGGGTAGGTAGATGAGACTAGAGTGGTAGCTTTGAGGTTCGAATTAGGGTAGAAGAAATGAAACACAACTTGCAATCTTTTCAAAAAATTTCCACAAACTTTTTTTAATTAATTTTTTTCGAATTTTTTCACCAAATGCAAAAGATGAGTACAAAAGAAATGAAATACAACTCTTTTTTTTAAAATTTTTTTCGATTTTTTTACGAACTTATTACAGGCTCTCAATTGTCGTCTGGAACTCCTCATTTTGTAGCTCACGATGCCAAATGATCGATCCGCCTCGAGGGTGAGTCGAGTCGTATGGGAATTGCCCAATTGTCTACGAGGAGGAATCAAGTCTTGGAGAAAATAATCGAAAAATATAGATGAGTTTGCGGAAGCTTTAGGTGAATTTGTTTAGAAGGTGGGTTTAAGTTAGGAATGGAGGTGTTTAAATTAAAGAGTTGATTTGGATAATTAAAAGGATAGGTTCAGTTTTAAGATGAAGGGAAATAAGATGGGATTCGGTTTAAGGTTGAACAAACAATGATAGAGGTGATGGTAATGGAATTGGATAGATGGATAAGTGATGGTTTAGATAAATGATAGGTGATAGTTGATAGGAATGGATAAAAGAACTTAAACAAAGAATCGATTCAACACTAATAAAGTGTCACCCGGGTTCTATATTTGTTTAAGGTGGAAAAATGGTAGTCGATGATGGACCAAGACCCGTTATCTATAAAGATAAGAACCTATGGTATAAGTTGATGGAAGAGAGCGATTGATGCCACAAGCAAGAAAAAACTTGATAAGTCGAAATCGAAACTCGAATGAAAGATAGAGAGGAGAATAATCTCTCTCAATGAACAAAAGTTCATAAAATATATTCAAAGTTCAAAAGTCTCCTACAATATGTGATTACATGTATATATAGTATCAAATGAAACTAGTTGAATGGTCACTTTTAATGAGGCTAATAATGATTTCAAATGAAGAGTCTCAACTTTTCAAATTCTAGCCATGTAACTCCCATCTTCAATGTGTTTAACTTTTCAATTAAATTGCTTGTCAAAATCCTTTTGAATTCTCCATGATCAATCGAAAAGTCACCAACCAAATAAAGAGTCTCAACCTTTAAAATTCTTGGATCAATTAACTCCTCTCTTTAAGATGCTTTAATCAGTGATTCAATACCACTTGAATGCTTTGAAAAAGTATCTTGGTTTCTCCTTTGGCTAGCTGAATAGACTCCAAAAGCGACCAAGACCCGTTATCTATAAAGATAAGAACCTATGGTATAAATTAATGGAAGAGAATGATTGACGCTTACAAGCAAGAAAACTTGATAAGTCGAAATCGAAACTTCGTCTGAAAGATAGAGAGGAGAATAATCTCACTCAATGAACAAAAGTTCATAAAATATATTCAAAGTTCCAAAAAGTCTCCCTACAATATGTGATTACATGTATATATAGTATCAAATTAAACTAGTTGAATGGTCACTTTTAATGAGGCTAATAATGAATTCAAATGAAGAGTCTCAACTTTTGGAATTCTAGCCATGTAACTCCCATCTTCAATGTGTTTAACTTTTCAATTAAATTGCTTGTCAAAATCCTTTGAATTCTCCATGATCAACCGAAAAGTCACCAACCAAATAAAGAGTCTCAACCTTTGAAATTCTTGGATCAGTTAACTCCTCTCTTTAAGATGCTTTAATCAGCTAATTCAATGCCCTTGAATGCTTTGAAAATGTCTCTTGGTTTCTCCTTTGGCTAGCTGAATAGACTCCAAAAACTTAATGAAGTTTTTAAAGTATGAATTGACCATTAAAGTAGCAAAAACGTTTGGAGTAGTGGAAGGGTGGCTCTGAAATTTAAAGGAAGTGTAATGCTCCTTTAAACTCTTTTTATTGATGTTTAAAGCCTCTTTTTATAACAGCCCCCTCTTTTTGTAACGAAATCACTTGAAAAGCCACCTTATTGAAGGTGTACAAACATTTAAATTTAATGGTTGTAAGCTAAAAAATCAAATCGCAATTAACACATGTAACGACATATTAAACACATTTATTCATTGATTAAACCTAAAACAAAGTAACAACTAACTTAAATAAATGAACTAACACTTAAGAATCATTTATTCCAGCAACTAGACTTAAATAAATGAACTAAGACTTAAGCATCATTTATTCCGACCCAACTAGTTTCATTAAGAAAAACATTATTAAATGAACTAGAAATAAAGACTTCAAATTAATGCGTTCAGTTAATTTATGGAAGGCTGAAATTAAATTAACTTAAACTCATACTTCATTAAAACATCCTAGTAACTAGATTAATTAATAAGCCTCTTATTAAACACAACTTATTTAATTAAACTAAACACCTTTATTTAAAGCTAATATTTAATTTAAAAGTTTGTATTCGAAGAAAATTAAAAATGCATGAATTAAATCAAGCTAAACACAAACTAAATGAATCAATGTGAACTTAAACCAATCTCAATGAGCTGAGATGAACTCATGTGAACTGAACTACATAGAAAGGAGTTTAATTGAGCTGAAAATGAGTTGGATCATCTTCACTTGCACTTACTTGGCCCCTCGAGCTTAGGCCACTCTCGATGGCGTCGGAAGAGTCAAACCATGATGCGACCGTGATTGCACATCGGATGTTATTATGGAATATATGACTAACAAGGGAAATGAGGATATGTGTAGGGCTTAAGGTCAAATTGAATGAATTTGCCTTACGCGATTACCTTAAAATAGAATGAATGGTAAGTTAAATTATGTAAATATGTCTAACTTACTAAGTATTTTATGCTTACTTAGTTTTATTTCCCTATTTTATAATGCAAATCGTAAGCTCGTTGGATTGGAAGCTTGGCGAAGATCACTCACACTATCCATCGGTCCATATCGGTACATTATAGTAATTCAATTATGATTGTAATGGCATGTATAGGCTATATTGGTCATATTGGCATGTAAATGTAAATGATGCTTGTAATCTAGCCATTGGAATGGCTAGTAATGGTTTGTTTGATATACTTGTAATGTCATACTATGGTAGTTACATATATGTTAAGTGGTTGATCAAATTATGTCTAACATATGGACTAAAACCAAGGTAAGATTATAAACATGAATGCACGTAATGGTATGCCATGATGAATGATGGAATTTCTTTAATTTGAATGCTTGAAATAGTTGGTATTTTTTGATGTAAGTTTTAGAAGTGCAAGTCAATGGTGAAATTTTGGGTGAGAAATGAAGCTAGAAATGTGTAACTGACTGGTTTAGACCCTAATCGGAATGGGTGGTTTTGAGACCACAAGTCCGAGGTTGAAAAAATATTTTAATATTATTTTTGGTGTTTACAATATGTGATTGAGTATGTGTGAAAATTACGTGTGAAAATTTTATCGATTGTGTGTTTAATTAGCAAAAGGACTTAATCGTATAAAATGTAAAAGTTATGCTTTGATTGTTAAAGTGTTAATTTGGCATGGCTTATTAAGATGTGAGTCCTTATGTTTGTTATTATTCCATATATACTAAATGGATGGACAAAAATGGTTTTTAGTTAATGGAATTTTAAAGGATATTAATAAGGTTTTATTGGTAAAATGATTATTAATGTATATTAAAATAAAACAAAAAGAATGAAAGCCATTATGTTCATCTTTTTAAACCGAAAATAGGAAAAAAGAAAATAAGGGTTTAAAGCTTTGAATATTTGGCCTTGGTTGCTAAAAATTAAGGTATGTTTTGGTTTGATTTTTGATAATTTCTACGCTTTTGTAATCGTTGCTTGTGAGTACTACAAAACCCATGTCTTAATTTTGGAAATTGATGAAGATTTTGAGATGTGCCATTGATGAGTGTTTGAGCTTTGTGATGTTAGTTGATGAAATATGAAATATATGTGTGTGATTAACATGTTTTGTCTTTGGATTTTTGGTGAATTTGAGTAATTTGGACTAAATTGTGAAAATAATATTTTGAGGAACTAAAATGTTAAATAAATGAAATATATGGGCTTATATGAAGCATGTGAAAATTAGGCTAAGCATGGGTACAAAGAAATTATGTGTATTTTGTGATTTTGTGAAAAGGATTTAAATGTCAAAATGTGTGAAAATGTGAGGGCTAATTTATAAATTGCCCTAAATATGTGTGTTTGGACTAAATTGAATGATTTGGTGATTGAATGAGCTAAATTTGAATATTTATAGATCAAGAAAAGAGGATTTGGATCGAGATCGAGGCAAAGATAAAGTGCTCGATTAATGACTCGCTTTTGTTACTTCGACATCCTAGGTAAGTTCTGGATATAATACGAGTTGTTAAATTTATGTCTAAGTGCGCTATGAAATGAATGAATGTGATTATTGAATTGGGTGTGCATAATTAGAATCGAGGCGGAGGGTGAATAACAGCGTGTGTGCGAAGTAATGGAAGCCTCGATTTTATTGATTGCACTGTGTGCGATACCTGATAAATTCAATTTAAAGTAAAGGCACTGTTGTGCGATGATAAAATAAGATTCGCCTGTAAATTGGCACTAAGTGTGCAATTGAATCGAAGGAATAATGATGATTGATTGAAATATGGTCTCAACCATTGAGTAGCAAAATTGGTCAATAACTAATTGTTGGCAAAGGTATGTATGGAACCTATGTGGTTGATGAATTTTGAAATAGATGAATGGATAGTTGTGATTATTTGGATATGGATGAGATTGTGCATTCTTGTGAATTAATCTATGTGATGGTTTATTTTGTGTAATGATTTTGAATCATTGATTTAATAGTATTATATTCTGAACTTACTAAGCTCTTAAGCTTACTATGTGAAGTTTCTCCATTTTACAAAGTATATTTAAACCTAAGCAGATCCAGGGATGCACACACTCAATCACACTTTTCTGCTATCTATTTTGGTACTTTGGAAGTTGTACATTATTTGGTATATGGCATGTATAGGCTAGTGATTATGGCATGTTTTGAAGTGTATAAGCCTTGCCATGTGATTTGGCTTAGGTAGTTTGGTGGTTGATATATGTTTTGAACATGTGAAAGGAATGACTTATAAGTGTAAGTGTATACTCTATGTGAGTGATCATTGTTGCATAAATTAGTAAGAGATGGAAAGCGGTATGTTTCATGATAGAATTGGTATTGAATGAATGTTGAATAGATTATAAGTTTTGAGATGTGAAATTGATATTTTAGATGGACTTATTTGAGTTGAATTTGAGCATGGAAGTAAATGGTGTGGTTGATGGTTAGTTAGGTGCATATATTGGTATGTTTTGTTGCCGATTTGAGGCATGAATGCATATGGTATGATTCTTGTAGGTGATCTTAAGTGTGGGTGGCAAGTTTGGCCTTGCTAATGGCCTATAATTGCCCACACAGTTTAGCCTACATTTCCGGGCGTGTGGCTCGATCGTGTGTCATTCGAGGTTGCAAATTGAAACAAGTTAGGCTCGCCTTACAGGATGAAC
>JAOWAD010000107.1:0-133312 GCA_025698515.1 Gossypium sturtianum | reverse complement strand
CGATGTACGTTCCAGTTGCGTATTGCTAACCTGTAACACTATGCTCGTTACTTACTCACGATTCCAATAACACTAATTCCACTTTCCTATCACTTAATCTTGGAACCTCTTACTTTGCTTGACATCTAACCACGAGAGAAACAAGCAATTTCTCATACTCAACGATTGCTATATGAAACATCACATCCAAACCAAACACTACAGAATAAATATCGAAATCACAGACATTTGACATATGGCGATTATAGTGTAAAAGAAACTACGAATTAGGTCTTGGAGACTCGGTGCCATACATCCAAAAGACATATTTTTCTAACGGTCCAGTGAATTTTGAAAAAATATTTCGAACCCATTCCTGGCCAGGTTTTGCAACTGAAGCTCACATTACCATAATTATAACACCCCAGAACTTGACCTAAGCGTTACATTTGGATGCGGTATGTCACATGGAAGGTTGTTAAAGAAACTTTGTGATGTTTAAAAAAAATTTTGAGCTTAATTATTTGTGTATGTCTGTTTTATTAATATTTTAGAAAAGATTGTTTATAAAAGTATCTTAGAAAAAAAGTAGTATTTAACATTTCATAATATAAAATAAGCAGTGCTAAATCCAAGCCATTAAATCTAGGAGGCCTTGACTTGCATAACAAATTCCCAAATTTCAAAATAAGGTTTAAGATAAGAAAAATGGAGTTTCTGAGAAAGAAGTAGCAGCATGGCCACCACAGTCCTCCTCGGCTCCGAATCCTCGAACTAGGGATTGCACCGCAAAATTAAAGCGAGGTGAGTCGCCGAGACTGGGTGTGTAAATCCCATTCTGCATGAAATGTCTGGGCCTCGAAAACCCGCGGTGCACGTGGGCCTTGGCGCTCAACATAGTGTATATGCGCGCAGTGTGGCTGACCGCTGATTTCCGTCTGCATGGAATGTTCCAGCGCGTGGCATTGCGCGCGTTCTAAATGTGCGTGATCTGGTCTGGCAAATCCTTCAAAATAATAGCGATGAGGCCAGCCTTTGATGTGAACCGCGAGACGGAAATCGCGATTCATGTTTCGTAGTTTTCAACCAGTGGTTCTTAAACACCGTGACAATAGCCTGTGACAATAGTCACTTGGTGCTTCTTTACACCGAGTCGATCCCAGCCATCTGATATGACATAATAATTAAATTATTATGCGATATATCGTAGTAATGCAAAACATATATCAAATATAACATATAACATGGATTACCATCATAATCGAATAAGCGGAGTGCAACATAATCAAACTAATCAACCTCACAAGGGTATACTTGATAATTTACCTACGGTATTTCGTAATTTACTATAAATTATTTAGGTAATTTCACACCGCAGTAGCCTTTTCGAAGACCCTAATGTCGCCAAAGTGACGATTGCCATTTAGATCATTAGGACTATTGGGCCTAAAACCCAATTTCGGCCCATTCAGACCCTACGTTACGATGTGTGACTATGGTAGCCATAGATATGAGATTCACTAGTCTAGTCTATCGTACTACACAATGTATAATCTACTCCTTATGGGCCCCACGGGCCATTGGTACCATTTCTCATTGCTTAGCCCAAACAACATCAACCCAAGGCACTATGATGGCCTCAGCTATAGTGATGGCCCCGTGCGCTCGCCACCTTTCGTGTAACTTCTATATGTGGCCAGGCATTCGACGTTGCCGCTCTACAACTAGAGTGAGAGAATACACACCCGATGGGAATCACGGTGCTAACCACGCGAGTCCTACCACTCCTTTGCCCCAAACGCCAGCAAGGTGTGTCTTCACTCCCCATCATGGGTATTCTCTATATGGCAACTTTCCTTCCTTCTTTGTATCTTTCCGATGAGGATCCCTCATGCTTGATTTGCGTCAACTCAGGCTTCAGGCAGTAGTCCAATCCATAGAAATAAATACTCCACTGATCATCAGAAACTTGAACCTCAGAGACCTCTTTGCGGTTTGTAACACCACCTTGCCACTCAGGCCACAAGCTCCTCTTGTGTCCCAAAGCCCAACTAACTAAAAATAAGTCTATGGCCAAGGTCTAAATCCCATTTAATAAAATAATCAGGAAGAGGAAAGAAGTAAGTTCCATGCCCAGAACCTTGGACCTCCTTCCTTCCTTGTGCGTCTCACCCCCTTGCTCTAGACAGCGTCACTTTACCTACTACCACACACTCCACTTGTGACATTTTCCCTCCCACATTTGTTCTTAAAGCACCACCTCACTAACTCTAGGTTTTATTCACCTAAAACCAAAAATTTCACCTCGCCAAGTTTGATCTGGAACTTCACCGTGACCCCTAACCTTCAAAATCACTCACCTAATAAGTGCAACTTGCACCTGTCTAGATCTCTTGATCCCAAAAATTTCTAAGCGCTACTACGCTCAAGGCACATTGATTTGAATCCTGCCAGGCCCAATTTCGAGGATGTTTTACAGGTGGTTGTAGTTGAGTTAGTTACGACGATCACTTCGAGGAATGTCAATGTGTTCATTTTAATTTGAGAAGTATATATGTAGGCCCGATTATGTTAAGATAAAAATTCTTGCATAAATATTATAGACGTTACCTAAATGTACTAATAGAAAGAAAGCATAGTTGATCTAGCTTTGGAGTTATGTTAGACATTGATATGTCTTTCTACGATAATTTATTACATTGTATGGATATGAAGAAGTCGGCGGTTAAAATGCGCCTTGAGCTAATATTACTATATCTATGTAGTTATTGTTCTGCATTTGAATATCATGAAGTTTATATTGCTTATTCTTTGTGGATTTCATTATTTATGAGAAGACATTGTTCAACTACAGGACATTTTCACAGGATATCATATCAGGAATTGATATCATTCTATATGGGTTTTAATTTTTTTAGATTATCACAGTAGTAACTCCCATATGTTGAAATTTCGCTATTCAATGGAATTTTCTTATGATTCAGCATAGATCATCTGCATGAGATCTTTATTTGTGAGAGATGACTATGTCTATTATGATTTATAATTTTTAGTTTGAAATGTGTATAGTGTAGTCCCCGAGTCCTCGAGTTACTAGAAGTTGTGTTTCTGCCACGATGGTTTAACATTAAAATCATATTTGATTCTTTTACGTATTCCAATCACTTCCCATTACTGCAGCCAGGATAATATTTAATATAGGGTTGAGACATGCGTTCTTATTAAAGGCCCAATGATTTCTATTTGGTTAAGGTGATTTAGAGTATAATTCGAGTTTAGATGAGTTAATATATGAGGCAGCTTCATTATAAACTTCTTTCTAGATTTTCATGAAAAAGTTCGACATCGGTAAAAATTAATGATATGAAGATCAAGATTAAATCTGTATAATGATGATATTTTAGGGGTTATCCTTTTTTAACAATAAGAGAAAAATATTAAGAAAAATGATTAGATGGATTTAGACTAATTTGAATTAATTTGATTGAAAAGATAGATGGAGTTATATATGTTTTGAAAATCCTATCCACACAGTGGAAATGAATTTTGAGCGTGCATGTGTGAATTGGGGATAGTACGGAGAGAAGAACGCTGCGTATTCTTGAAGACTTGATACCGAATTATATCTATCGGAATGATTCTATCTGGGAAATGTTGACGTAAATAAAGTTATAGTTCAATTGTTGAAGTTTTCCTTTTTACTGAAAGATATTGTCCGCGACAGAAACATCGATCACTTAGTTCAGCCTCGATTGAATAAAAGTTGGACGATTCTCCGATCATGTGTCAATGAATGGTTTGATGTGTTTCTAAGTAAAAGAGTGTCTGGGGAGCTATCTTGCGGTCCACACATAGTTAAAAGCTGCATGAAAGAGAGTTGCTATGTGACATATTTGATGACTATAAGAATTTAAAATGTTAATGTATCGGAGAAAATATCCAAATTTAGAGACCGATAAAGAATGACTTTGAATTGGGTACAGCAAAATAGCTCGAATAAATCAAAAGTTTTTAGTTAATAAGTGATTGTTATCCGAGAGAAAGCGATTATAGTTTTGGATATTACGAATAAAAACTTTTGTGCTTTACGGACGGTGAAATGTGATAGATCTTACTCGGAGTAATATGAACAATTGTTAGATGAATTAGAGGCCTAAATAAATGTTTATTTAATGAAGTTTATTAAATTGAAGTGTGTGACCAAATTATAGAATTAAAAGGGTTTGACATAAAAATTGATTTACGATTCAAAATGTACTGACCCGATTTGATTCTGTCCGAAATAGTGGTTTTTGAACTAACAAATTGAGTCAAAAAATATTATAAAATTATTTTTGATGTTTGTATATGCGGGTTAACTTGTTATTTAAATTTTTAGTGTTTTAAATTACCGTTGTTTGGTATCGGAATTAAATAAAAGGAGGCTTGTCAGCATTAAATGAAAAATTTGATGGTTAGTTGTGAAAGTGCCCTAATTGTTGTTGTTCTTTTTAATATGGAGATTTGTATGTTGCAATTGGGCCATTTTATTAAGTAGTGAATAATGACATGCCTTATATTATATGTTTTTATATATTAATTTTATAAGTAAAATTTATATTAATATAATATAATGTTATAATATAATAAACAAAACATAAATGAAAGCCATTATCTTCCATTTTGAGAAGAACACAGAAAAGAAAAGAAAGAAACAAAGAGGCTAGGTAATACGGCCATTGTGGAGGTTTGATTAAGGTATGTATCTAACTTGGTTTTTACAGAAACTATATGTTTTTGTAATGGGTGGCAGAATACTACAAGACCCATGCTTGAATTTTTGAAATTGATGATGATTTTTGTACTGTACCAGTGATGATAATTTAAGGTTTGCAGATGTTTGATGATGAATTATGGAAATATATGTGATATTAGATTAATATGTTTGTCTTTGAATTTTGGTGTAATTTGAGTAATTTTGACTAAATTGTGAAAATTAAATTTTTGAGGACTAAAATGTTAAAAAAATGAAATATATGGACTTGTATAGAGCTAGTGAATATTCGGCTAAGCATAGTATATGCAAATTTTGTGTGTTTTGTGTTTTATCACAATAGGGACTAAATTAAAAAAGTGTGTAAAATGTCGGGGCAAAATGGTAATTTACCCATTTATGTGTTTTGGATTAAATTGAATGAATATGTGGATTGAAATAGTTAAATTTGAATTTATTTAGATCCAAGTGGAGCAGATTAGATGAAGAGAGAAATTAAAGAAAGTAGTCGAGTAAATGATTTAAATCAGATTGTCCTCCAGAAATAAATCTATAAGCATTTAAATGTTGTTAAACTTGAGAATATATAAATGTTGTATGATGAAGGAATTGACCGATTATATATGTGTTTGGCGAATGTGATGCGAGATAGGGAACTATGTTTTGAGCTTCGATTTTGATCGAATTTAATGTCTGAAAGTCGTCACGAACCCTACGGTATAGATAGGATACATATGTCATGACATAGGATTTACGATATGTGTTATGCGTTAGTAAAGACCACGTGTCAGGGAGCGTTAGCATCGACTTGTGTTTCGTGTAAGACCATGTTTGGGGCGGTGGCATCGATATGTGATTACATGGCAAGACCCACGTGCCGGGGCGTTGGCATTATCGCGAAAGCAGGCTATCCGCGTATCCTTTCAATTACGGAGAGCGGTTCAATGGGCAATGTAAAAACAAAAGACCGGCCAAGATGGAAATCGAATTAAAAAGGTCAGTTATGTGTTAATTAATTATTTATATGAAACAAAGGTAAGTTGATTACTTGAAATGATATTAAGTTATGTGAATATAAATTTGAGTTAACATGTTTGAACATACAAGTGTTTAGAGTTTACTTATGTGTTTTGTGATAATATGTAGTGAATAAATACATCGTATATATTTGATTATGTTGAGCCTTATGGTATATATGAATGTGAGGTTATAATGTGATAGAAGTAATGTAAATGAAAGCAACTTACTCGTAATGTGTGCATATTAGGTTTTATTAATAAAATGTTAATATGTAATTGTTGATATATATGTTTTTACTTAAGACTTACTAAGCTCAATAGCTTACTACGTGTGGTTTTGTATACTTACAACATAGATTTTTACAGTCTGCGTTACCGAGCTACGAGGATCGTCGGTAAAGCCCTATCCACACTTATCGACCATTTCTTTTGGTATTTTTATTAAGTTTGAATTTTAACTTATGGCATGTATAGTCTAGTTGAAATGCTTGATTTTTGCAGGATATGTATATATATAAAGCCATGCGAATGAAAGCGATTATTATGTTTAAGTTTGGTTTATATGTTCTTGAATTTAATGTTTGATGTGTTTGATTTCTATCGTGAATTCGATTATGCTTGATTATAGTTTGAAAGTATAAGTGAAAAAGAAATATCATGTATATATATATAAATAATGTGATGCTTAGTCATGTGATCGGCAATAAATTAAGTAATGGATATTAGTTGAGTTAAGATATGTTTATGTGTTAGGATTAGCCATGAACATGTTATATAAATTTGCATGTAGAGTAGCAGAAATATGATTAAATTATGAAAATGGTTGAATAGTTGGTTTGAAATGAAGTAAGCTTCATGAGGTTTTGGTTTTAGAGAGAGAAATGGTGAACATGTGTGTATGAGTATAATTCGATCTGCGGCAATAAATTTATAAATGATAGGTTGATTCATTATGATTTATAGTGTGTGTATATATTGCTAAGTTACACTTATGATTTGGATTGTGAAGTATGAATTGATGTATTTGGTAGATTAAATTCGATTGATGTATTTAGATTATGACTATGTGATTAGTGAATTATATAAAAAGTTTTTTGACATAAGAAAGTTATATCACAGAATATAGTAAGTTTTAGTATGAATTAAATAAATGGGATTAATTAATGGATGTCTTACTTGTAACATGCTAGAGTACAGAAAATTATATGTTCCAATATATATATATTTACATATAGGAAAGATTATTATGATTAGGTTATAATGTAAGTAATACAACTTACTTTGCTTGAATAGATTTAGTATATGTGTACTTTGAATTGATTACTAAAGTATACCAAATTTGCTATACTATGAGTTGTTCTTTATATTCATAATGTTTAATGTAATTATAGTATGACATGTGCATGTTTTATGTATTTTTGGTTTTTGTTATTGAGCAATAACAGATTAGATACTACAAAATGTCTTTGAAGTTCGAAAATGATTAAAGATATTATAGTGAATGGCGCGCCCAGAAATAGTAATGTTTATAAATATACTTGATCAATTAGTAATATTTTCAAATGTTCCATGTAACAGAAATAGATATGATTTGGTTTTATTATACGCATGTATGAAAGTAAAATGGTTGATACTCCAACTTATGAAATATTTGTTTTGATGTTGTTCAATATATGCTAATGTAATGTTTCACGATTTAAAAAAATTAAAATGCACGATTGATATGAACATGAGGAGTATTAAATGTTGCGAATTTTGAATGGGATAAAGTGGTTTGATGTGTTTACCGTTTCTGAAAACCATGAAGAAGAAATATATGAATGACTATTTTGAGGTTGTGTTTTATTCTGGTAATACCTCATAACCCTAATTACGGCGGCGGATCTGGGTTAAAGCGTGTTACATTTGATTGATTATCGAGCTACGGTTTGGTCAATTCTGGGACTAACATGTAGCACGTGTGATCCTAACACTATACATGCCATATTTTATATTGCGATAGTGTGATGACTTACGACATGCGAAATGCGTTTTGTCAAGTAATGGACCCACGATCGGCGCGTGGTACGATGTCGAGTCGGTAAGGCGCTTTGCTCGCGCGAGGATCGCGGCGTCCGGCGAGGAGGAGGCTGAGACAAGCCTTTTATCAAATGATGAGCGACTAGTTTACCTCGTATATGTCAGGACTAATCACATTTGCACAACAACCTTCACTGACTAATCCATCTTGATCCCTATTATACCTCAAGTGAGTGATCACGTTGAGATTACCTAAGCTCTGTGTTGATAAAATCGTAGAAAGCCACGGAGCTGAAAGGTTGAGTAAATTACGGCTCCGATAGTACTACTTTCAGTGTTTGATTGATTATCTTGCACCACGATGGTGCTTACACGATAATAAATATCTTTACTACGAGACCTTGCATATCGCCGGTGGAATACACTAGTATCGGTGGTGGTTCTGAAAAAGCGAGTGACACGAAATTCTTTAATTGAGTTCCGTAAGATATCATCGATCAAAGATTTATCGGCAAGTGCAAAAGAATTTCTTGGGTGAAACGAGGTGGATGGCGGTAGCGAGTATGAGTGGAAAATTTGTAAGATTCCGGTCGGTATGCTTTGAGAGTGTGTTTGTGAAGCTATAATTTGCTAAAAGATTTGAAGATGGGAAATGACGAGAGGTATTAAAGCTGACCAGTTAGCATGCACTTGAGATAAAGAGTTTGTTAGGTACTTGTTGAGCGAGCTTGCAAAGCCGAAGAGCTGCGAGAAAGAAAAGAAAAGAGCGACTGCGAATCTAGAGATTCCACGTAAAGACCATTCGATAGAAGTGATTCCAGTCGACATCGAGAGAAGTTCAGAGATGATGCTAAGCAGATTCAAAGACTAGTGCGGAGTTATTCTAGACGTGATCGTGCACCGCGTGAGCACCGAGAGGCTACCTCACGTAGCTGTTTAGTGTGGGTAATGTCGAGATCAAAGTCGGCAGAGTGTGAACATTGTGTGCAGCGACATCCAGCGATTTGCAAATTGCATTATCGAGCCCCTATTTTAAATGTGGATCAAAAGGATCATTTCATTCGTGAGTGCCCAGTTCCGCGGGCAAAATCGTCTGAGAATCTGAGATGGTCTTTCACTCTGACTAAGTGAACCACCAATCACGGGTAATGTAAGTGCTGATCGAGGAAGGGACCAAAATACTGGCTATTGGGTGCGGAGGCTCGCTTTGCCCAGGCCTATCTTGTCCTTGCCACGCGAGAGGCCTCATCCCCGGATGTCATTATTACTGATATTTTCCTCTACTATGATACCTAGTATTTGTTGCATTGATTGATCTGGTTAAATAATTTCTTATGTGTGTGAGACTTTAGTATTGATAAGACTTTACCTGTAGAGTCCTACTAAGTTTTGTGTTAAAGTATTGAACCCATTAGGCAGGGTGTGTTTTGGTTGATAAGTGTCTCACGAGAATAGCCAGGTTGAGTGATTGAAGTACATGTTTTACGGCTGATTTGTCTTTATTTGCCATTACGGCCGATCTGATATAATTGGGTTATAGATTAGATTAACTCTACATGAGTGCTGTGTGAGCGCAAATGGAAGACAACTATTGATTTCTACGGTGTTAGAATGATGAGATTATTCGGATTGAATCTAATGTTACGAATGGTTTATGATGATATCTGGTATGTAGCTCAAATACGTAGAAAAGGTTCACGAAGCTTACTTTTGCATATGTGCTTGATAAGTAAAGTAACTTGAAAGAAAAGTTGTCAGTGCCACATTGTTGTATCAAGTATCCAGATGTGTTTCTGGCGAAGAATTAGGGTTTGCCACCTATTCGAGAAGTTGAATTTAGTATTGAATTAGTCTTGGGGATGACATACGATGCTCGATAGCTCACATTAAAAATGGCACCTCACGAATTAAAAGAATTAAAAGACTCGGTTGCAGAAATTGTGAGATAGAGGTTTTCGCGCGTAGAGTTTCTCTCACTGAGGCACACCGGTTTTATTTGTGAAAAGAAAAGAGCGGAAGGCTATGAGAATGTGTATCGACCTCTGAGCTGACTCAATAAAATGACTATAAAGAATAAGTATCATTCTTACGGATTGATGATTTGTTTGATGAGTTGAAAGGGAATCTTTGTGTTTCAAAAATGGGTTTGAGATCGAGGCTACTTTTGCTCGATTCTTGATTCAAAGACTCTGATGTACCAAGGCGATTCCAGAAGGCTTGAACTCTACGGACAACCCATCAATTTACAGTTGTATGCCTTTAGGTCCACACTAATGCACTGCTATTTCATGGATTTAGTGAATCGGATCTTTAGACCAGTATGTTGGATCTCGGTTTGTGGTATTGAAGTATTCACTTATTGATGATATTTTGATTTACTCCCGTGATAAGAAACGCAGCATGCCGAACATATCTGAGACTTGTGTTCTGGACTTTGCGAGATAAATAGTTGTATACAAGAGTTGATGAATCAACGAGTTTTGAACTCTGTGAGATTAGTTTTACAGGCACGTTGTATCAGCGAGAGGGTATTTAGGTTGATCACGATAAAATTTCAGCTGCTGCTTGATTAGAAACCTTTGAGAAATGTCTCTGAAGTTCGAGTTTTAAGGAATTTCTGGATTTACTATAGACGGTTAGTAGAAGGTTTACCACTATGATCTCTTGCAGGTAATGAAGCTATTACGAGAAAGATGTTAAAGTTTGAATGGTCGAGAAAAGATGCCAGAAAAGTTTTGATCGGTTAAACTCTTTTGGCCAGAAGCTCAGGTGTTAGTTACGGCCGAGAATCGGGTAAATAATTTTTCATTCACAGGTGATGCATCTTTGAGTGGTTTGGGTTGTGTGTTTGGATGCGAGGAAGAGCAAAGTTATGAAAGCTTATGCTCCTGAGGAGCCAGTTAAGCGCGCGAAGAACTTCTCCGGCTTATGATATCTGCAGAATTGGCGGCTATTTATGTGTTTGCATTGAAGATTTGGCGTCACTATCTGTTTGGTGAAATGTCATGTTGTCACGAACGCACTTAAAAGCTGAAGTATTTGATGACTCGAGAAAGATCTAGAATTTAAGACAAACGTCGATGGTTAGAATGTTTAAAAAAGACTACGAACTTGTGATTGACTATCATCAGGAAGGACTAATGTTCTGCTTTGATGCTTTAGTTGAAAATCATTATTTGCTTCCGCGATCAATAGGAATCGCGTATGGTTATATATCAGTGATGGTTCGATATATATTGAATTAAAAGCAAGCCAGTTGTTTGTTCAAAAAAATTTGTGATGCTTTCCCGGAAAGTTGATAATAGTTTATTAATAAGCGAGCTCAATGTGAGTCAGTCTGTTGAATCGAGTTTAGAGTTGATACAAATAGTTTGTGAGAGTTGTCGAATGAATGTGTTGAAATTAGGAGTTGATTTGGGATGATTTTGTGAGCGAGAGCTCATCGCGATCAGATTATCTGTTCACGAGATAGTATGAAAATGTATAATGATAACGAAAGAACTTTCTTTGGTGGCATGGTAGTAAACTGAGACATTCCGACTTTGTTTGAAATGTTTGGATTTGTCGACAAATAAAAGCGAGACGTGTTAGGTACTGCTCACGGGTTACTTGGTAGATCATGATACTGCGATGGAAGTGGGGCTGTGATCACGATGGATTTTGTGCTCACAGTTTCTGAATTGACCGCAGGAAACAGAAACGATGCAATCACGGGTTGTTGTGGATAGATTGACTCAATGGCTCTCACTTTATTCCAGTTGCATTATAGATTGTCGGCAATAAAGCTGTTTGAATTATATATTTCTCAGTTGTGGGAATTACGCTTAGTGCCTATCTCTATTGTTTGGATCGAGATCCGAGGTTCCTATCCTTGATTTTGGAAGAAATTTGCAAGATGCGCTGGAGTCTGAAGCTTACCACTTTAGCATGACTTTCCATCATAAGCAGATAGTCGTCGACGATCATTCGAATGCGAAGGATATGTTGAGATGTTGCGTCTTTGGAGAGTTTTGAAGTGCATTAAAGGCGATACCCCGCCTTTGATTGAATTTGCTTATAATAATAACAATCTAGTATCAAAAATGGCACCTTCTGAGGCTTTGTACGGTGATCCATAAATATGCATTACACCATTATATTGGTGGTGGTGAAAATAAGATACGGGTCGATTTGATCAAAGAGTGAACAAAAGTGAAAGAAGTGATTAGCAATGAATGCAACTGACATCAGATCGTCAAATCATATCATGATTTGAAATGAAAGATATGAAATTTCAGTTGGAGACGAAAGTCTTTTGAAGGTATCATAGTGGAAGAAAATACTTAGATTCGGTCGTAAAGGCAAATTGAGTCCAGAGATTTATGGGGCCAGGTATGAGATTATAGGCGTCATCAGACCGATTTGCTTATGGAAACTGCTGTTGCCACTGAGTTAGAAAGAAAAGATTCACAATGTATTCCATGTTTTGATGCTCAAAATGAATACCGTCCAGATCCTTCACATGTGATTAGTCAGATGAAAGTTGAGATTAAGTCCGATATGACATATGAAGAAGAATCGATTTGTATGCAAACTCGTGAGATTAAGGAATTGCGAAATAAAGAAAATTACATTGTAGTTAAGGTATTTGTGGCATAAGCATGGTGTTGAGGAAGCAACTTGGGAGTCAGTAGGATACATGAAGCGTTATCAAAACCTATTCCACTTGGTAAGATTTTAGGGGCAATCACTAGAGAGGAAGAGTTATATGACCCGATTTTGACCACAATCAGAATAATATGGTTTAGGGACTACAAATTTGGAGTTCAAAAAATATTTTAAAATTATTTTGATTGTTTGGCTAATGTGTGAATTTTCTTGCGTTAAATTTTATAGTGTTTAATTTCATTGTTTGAGTGTCAGATTAAATAAAAGGGCTTAATCGCGTAAAATGAAATTTGATGGTTGGTTGTAGAAAGTGCCTAATTATTTGTTGTCTTTTTTTAATATGGAGGATTTATGTTGCAATTAGGCCATTTTATTAAGTAGTGGATGACAACATAACTTATATTATATATGTTTTTATATATTAATAATTTACTAAGTAAAATTTATATTAAAAATAATATAATGTTATAATATAATAAACGGAAACATACAATGAAAGCCATTATCTTCCATTTTGGCCGAAACAAAGAAAATAAAAAGAAAGGAAGCAAGAGCTAGGTATTCGACCATTTTTGGGTTTGATTAAGGTATGTATCTAGCTTTCGAATTTTTATAATTTCTACGTTTTGTAATGTCGTTGCCGAATACTACAAGACCCATGCCAGAATTTTGAAATTGATGATGATTTTGTGTTATGCCATTGATGATAATTTGAGTTTATGATGTTTGATGATGAATTATGAAATATATTTATTTAGATTAATATGTTTTGTCTTTGAATTTTGATGAATTTGAGTAATTTGGACTAAATTGTAGAAAATAAATTTTTGAAAGGGGACTAAAATGTTAAAAATGAAAATATATGGACTTGTATGGAGCTAGTGAATATTCGGCCTAAGCATAGTATATGCAAATTTGTGTATGGCCACTGTGTTTTATGCAGTAAAGGGATGAATTGCAAAAAGTGTAAAAATATCGAGAACAAAATGGTAATTTGCCCATTTATGTGTTTTTGGATTAAATTGAATGAATATGTGGTTAAAATTACGTTAAAAATTTGAATTTATTTAGATCAAGAATGGAAAGCGGAGATTAGATCGGGGAAGTCGAAAGTAGTCGAGTAATCAATTTAGGTAAGATTGATATCCGAGGAAGTAGAGTCTATAAGTATTTAAATGTTAAACTTGAGAATATATAAATGTTATGTGATGAAAAGGAATTATTAGATTATATATGTGTTTGGCGAGATGCTTGATGCGAGATGAGGAACTATGTTTTGACTCGTTTTGATAGAGATTTAATGTCACGAAAGTCAAATCACGAACCCTAGGAATAGATAGGATACATATGTCATGACATAGGATTTCAGATATGTGTTATCGTGTAAGACCACGTCTGCAGGGCGTTGGCATCCGACTTGTGTATGTGTGTAAGACCATATGCGGGACAATGGCATCGATATGTGATTACATGTAAGACCACATGCGGGGCGTTGGCATTATGCGAGCTTTTGACTATCGCATTATCCTTTTTAATTCCGAGCAGTTCAGCGGGCATTGTAAAACAAAGACAGAATGGAAATCGAGAATTAAAGGGATTCGGTATGTGTTAATTAATTGTTTATATGAAACAAAAATTAAGTTGATTACTTTGAAATGATTAGTGTGCAGTTACTTGTGAATATAAATTCCGAGTTAACATATTTGAACATACTGAGTTTCGGTTTTACTTATGTGTTTTGTGATAATAAAGGTGAATAAATATATCGTATATGATTGATTATCATTCAGCCTTATGGTATATGAATGTAGGATTTATAATGTGATACGGTAGTAAATGACAACTTATAAATGATATTGTGCATATTACGGTTTGTTAATAAAATGTTAATGTGTATGTAATTGTTGATATATATGTTTTGCTTAAGACTTACTAAGCTCAAATAAGCTTACTACCATGTGTGTTTTTGTATAGCTTCTATTTTATAGATTTTGGAGTCACGTTACGAGACTCGGGGATCGAAATGATAAAGCCTATCACACTATCGACCATTTCTTTTGGTATTTTATTAAGTTTGAATTTGAACTTATGGCATGTATAGTCTAGTTGAAATGTTTGATTTTTTTGGGATATGTATATATATATAAAGCCATGAAAATGGCTTGATTATTATCTTTAATTTTGGTTTTATATGTTGGCAGTTAATGTTTGATATGTGTTTGAGTTTCTATCACGTGAATTCGATTATGCTTGATTATAGTTTAAGTATAAGTGAAAAATATCATGTATATATATATATATAAATAATGTGATGCTTTTAGTCATGTGAGTCAGCAATAAGGTAAGTAATGGATATTAGTTGAGTTAAGATATGTTATGTGTTAAGGATGGCCATAGACAACATTATATACATATGCATGTGGAGTACTTGAAATATGATTAAATTGTAAAATGGAATTAATTAGGTTGGTTTGAAATAGTACTTCATAGGTTTTTGGTTTGAAGATGATGAACATATGTGTATGAGCATGTTCGGTCTAAAGCAATAAATTTTATATTGATAGGTTTGTTTTATGATTTATAGTGTGTATATAATGCTAAGTACTATTGGTCTAATTAATGAGTATAGATTGATGTATTTGTGTAAGATTAAATTAGGTTGATGTATTTAGATTATGACTATGTGATTAGTGAATTATATATGAAGATTTGACATACTGAAAGTTATATGCGAATATGGTAAGGTTTGGTAATAGTTTAAATAAATGGAATTGAATTAGTGTATGTCTTACTTGCATACTAGGTATGACAGAGGAATTCTATATTCGAATATATATACATATACATGCCAGTTATTATGAATTAGGAGTTTGTAATGGCCAGTATGCAACTTACTTTGGCTTGAATGAACAATTATATGTGTACTTTGAATTGATTATAAAGTATGCAAAATTTGCTACTACTATGAATTGTTCTTTATGTTTCATAAATGTTTAATGTAATGTATAGTGACATAATGCATGTTTATGCTTATTTTGGTTTGGTTATTGAGCATGTGGATTAGATGCTACAAAAATGTCTTTTGAAGTTCGAAAATGATTAAAGATATTATAGTGAATGGCGCATGAAATAATAATGTTTATAATATATACTTGATCAATTGGTAATATTTTAAAAATGTTCCATGTATGAAATGAATATGATTGGTTTTGATATGCGCATGTATATGTAAGTAAATGGTTGATATTACGACATGAAAATAATTGTTTTGATGTTGTTATTATATGCTAAGTAATGTTTTACTATTTAAAAAAATTAAAAATCGATTGATATGAACATGAGAGTATTAAATGTTAGAATTTTGAGATGGGATAAGTGATTTGATGTATGATTAATTTACGAGAAGCATGAGAAGAAATGAATGACTATTACGAGTTGTGTTTTATTGGTATACCTCACCAACCCTAGTTCGTGACGGATGCGGGTTGAGGGTGTTACACAAAAGTGTCAGAATATATGGTATTGATGATTATTTGATATTTGAGATAGAGTGTGTATCTTTGAAAAGCTCTATGAATATAACAACTGCATTGCTACAAGAAAAATCTCGGTGGTAATTTATTTGTTCCATATGTGGGGAATAACAAGATGCACATGATCCGAGAATATGATATCGATGATGAGTGTGAAATGTGATATTTACGACTTTGTTGATTTTATAAATGAAGGGTTGATAGTGCAGCGTATCAGGTTATCTTTATCATTGAAAATATAGAGTTATACGAAAATATGATTAGCCCCATTTGAAGAAATCTCTCTGTACGTATAAATTTTCTCTTTTAATTAAGCGGTTGAGTTATCCGTTTACATATTTGGTAAAATCTGTCTGTAGGTGTCGATTATCATTGTTTTGGATTAGATCTGAAACTTATGATAGTTCACAAGAGAATGTTCTGATGTCTGTGAGTATGAAGTTGCATTGAAAGTGGGCAATGCAAACCAAATTCTCGAAATATTTATTTGTCACTATGTTTTAGAATTGCAAAGCAACTAAGAAGAGTATTTGCTATTATAGCGGTTACTAAACTCCATTATTTTGAGTTGAGCTTTGAGAGAAAATGATCACGGGATTAATATCGTTAGAGAAAGTGATGAAAAAATAAAAACAATTTAATATAGTTATAAAAGCGGTCTACCATTTATAGATAATGTACAAAAAACTTGATGGTCAAAACTAACTAATAATTACGACAAGAGGCAAGCGCACCTATCAGAACAATAGTAGTAGTAGCTATGGTGAGTCAGAAATATTGTATCCACAAGGACTAAAAGTACTAGTAATAACTATCTTTCTATTATTTAGGCTAATAATTAAAGGGATTTGCTTTTAATTTGAAACTAACTAATTAACTATAGGCGTGACAAAAGAGTGAAGGAAATAATCGAATAAACCCAATGATAAGACAATACCCAAGGAAAAATCCACCTAGACTTCACTTATTATTCTATTTCTGAATTAAGCGATTTATTCACTTATCTTGATCCGTAAGAAATCCTAAATTATGTTAATATCTCTTTGAGACTAAAACAACACGACTCAGGTTTATTAGGTGAAATCTCTTTCTAATTAAAACCCCTATCATCGCATTAACTTTCGATTTATGGATTCCCTTAATTGGATTTGACTCTAATCCGGCGATTTATGTGGAAGTCCTATTTCTGAGGTTGCAATCAACTCGCAGCTTAATTATGCTAGATCTACTCTTAAGCAGGGACTTTTGCTCCTTTGAATAAGTACATCAAACTTGAATTAATACCCTGAAAATATTAAAGCAAAATTAAGAACACATAATTAAGAATAAGAATAAGTATTTATCATGTAATTGGACAATTAAATAATCGAGATCCATCGTAGGTTTCATCCTCCACTAGGTATTTAGGGAGTTTAGTTCACTACTCATAGAGAAAACATCTCAAAATAAGGAAAACAACAAGACATAAAGAACCCAAAACTTCCCTAAGGAACTTGATGGAGATCTTTAATCTTGAATGAGATCTGCTTTTGAATTGATTCAATGACTTCCTTGAGTAATTTCTTACGTTCTACTCTGCTTGCTCCCCTTAGGTCTTCCTCTGGAGTGTATTTATAGACTTTAAAAGGCTTTCGAAACCTAAAAATTGGCTTTTAAGCGTGAAAGCAGAAATTGGAGTGCAGCGAGGGACACGAGGCGTGTGATCAACACCGATGTGAGGTGCCCGGGCCGTGTGAAATTTGCATGGTTCGCGATCGACACGGGCTGGCACACGCAGGCGTGTGTCCAGCCCGTGTGTTCCACGGGTATGTGCCTATGCGCCCCAAATTTGGGCCTAGAAGAATTGGGCCTATTGGGCTTTAGGCTTTGGGTCTCGAAAATTATTAGGTGGCGAGAAAATGACAATTGGCATGTGGGCTTTGAGGTTAGTGAATTTGGAGTGTCTAGGGGTGTTGGAGATGTTCTGGGATCAGAAGTAAGGGTATAGGAAAAATTTTGGTTTTAGCCCCAAGGGAAGCTGTGACTTGATTAGTAGGCCTTTTAAATAAATGAAGAAAAAAAATGACACAAGAAGAGCTTGTGGTGTAGTGGCAAAGAAGTAGCGCCACTTAGGTAGCGAGGAGGTGGCGTCATTAGCAGTAAGAAGTCAAGGTTCGAGTAGTGGCATGGTATTTTGTTGGGGTATTTATTTTCTTTGTCGGAGACTGACTAGGTTTAATGTTCTTGATGAAATTCGATGGATGAGAGGTTTGAAATGGTCATGGAGAGATTGTAGGAGCTTATCTTGGAAAATTTAGGAGAGTGAGAAGTGTGAAGAGTTGGTGCCGTTTTGGGAAGTGGAAAGTGTATAAATTCGACTTAGGAGGGTAAATGAGTGTGTCGTTTTAGGTCTTTTAGGGGTATTACGAATTTTCATTGTGGCTTCGGCATTTGGAGAGTTTTGCAAATAAGTCGAGTGTAACACCCCCATGCAGTCAGAGGCTAAGACCAAATCTGAGACATTACTATGCTTGAACTTGCTTAAACATGTACTTACGGTTATAAAATTTTGTTCGAATTAAAACTTATCTTTCTTAGAAAAAACATCGTTTCATAGACCCTCTGAGGCCTTAAACATCTATCTGGAAACCTTAGGAACTCAATCGGAAACTTTTCCTCGAGCAGAGTCACACGCCCATGTGACTTGGGACACGCCCGCGTATACCCGCAAACAACGCTCGTGTCTTCCACACGTGTTCAAACGACTAATATCACGGCCTTGACGCCTTGGCCCGCTTTGGCTGCGTGCTAAACAACAGCATTACGACTTATCACCACAGTCCATATCCATACACACGCGCGTGTACTTGGTGTGTGGTAATTCAATTACAAGTGCAAGGTCGCGGACTACTACGTCGGGGCACATGCCCATGTGCTAGCAGTGTAGCACACACGGCCTAAACACTACGGCCGTGTTATTAGCGTGTCTGATGCAGCAACACCACTGGTTTGAAATTTTGTGCATATGGGGTATAAATCAAGTGTTAGTAGGTTTTTGGGAGTGCTTGGTTGAGTTTTCTAGAGCTCTAAGAATGTTGGGATGAGAAGGAAGGCTTTGGAAAATTTAGATTTTTAGGGTAAAAGGAATTGGGCCTAGGAGAATTGAGCCCAATGGGCCTTAGAAGCGTAGTAGCGTTTAAATTTTTGGAGAACAAGAGGCCGGCTTAAATGCAAGTTGGACCTATTGGATAAGTGATTTTGGAAGGTTAGAGGCTTCTATGAAGTCCGGGATCAAATATTAGCTTTGGGGAAATTTTTGTTTTAGGTGCAAAAAACCACGAGAAAGTTGGCGAGTAGGCCTTAAGAATAAAATGTGGGGAAAAATGACACAAGTGGAGTGTGTGGTGTAGTAGCAAAGTGACGCCACATAAGAGACAAGGGGGTGGCATACAAGGGAAGGAAGGAGGTCCAAGGTTCAAGTCTTGGCTTTTGCATTTTAGTTTCTTTTACTTGGACCTCGAGAATTTGGCCATAGTTTTATATTTGAGTTGCGCATGGTTTAAGACACAAGATGAGTTTGGGGCCAGAGTAGTCGGCGGTGTGGATTATGTTGAAGGGAGCACAGGTTCGAATCTCATGAGAAGCAAGGGAGTATTTATTTCTTGATGCAGAATGGGAGAGAGTTTGATTGAATTTAAACTCTCTTTTGTGAAGGATCCCATCGGAAAGATACAAAGAAGGAAGGTGAAGTGCTAGCTATATAAGGAGCATCCTAGGAGGAGAGTAAACACATCTTGGAGGCGTTTGGGCGCGAGGTGGTCGGGCGGCGGATTAACACCCGAGTCCTGTCGGTGTGTAACTCTCTCTACTCTGGTTGTAAGCGGCAAATGCGAAAGTGCGATCCGCGGCAATGGTAGCCACGAGCGTGCGACGTGCGTGTAGGGCTTGACCAGCGATAGTTGAGGCCATAAGTAGTATTCTTGTGGGTTGAAATTTGCTTGGGCGCGATGGGCGAAGTGGGCTGAATGGGCCGTGGGCCCTTATGAGTAAATTGTGTGATTGTGTAGTATATAGTGAACTAGACTAGGTGGAACTTATATCACGTGGCTAGATTTGTGTTAGGTGGGCCACCTGCAGCGTGTGGGCTGAATGGGATTGAGAAGTGGGCTTTAGGCCCAATAGTCCATTCGACCAGAAATGGTAGTTGAATTATTCGGGCGACAGACCACGGGCGCTGAAAGGCCATTCAGTCTGAGTGCAATTACCGATATACCCTTGGTGGGTAAATTACGAAAATGCCCTTAGTATTAGGTAAAATTACGATTTTACCCGCAAAGGTTGATTAGCAAGGTAGGGCGTGTTAGTTTTCTTTGTGCTATAGTTTTTGTCTTGGCGGGAATGGCCTAAGTGTTCATTGTTTTATGCCAAGGCCGATTGTAGGAAAGAGAGCACAGCCATTGGGGAACCTTTTGTAAAGTCCGTTAGTCTCTGAGTGCGAAAGCGAAGTAAGCGTTCGGGTTTTGGTATCATTTAGAGTGCGTAATCCTTCAGCACTATTTACGTAGTTTGGTTTGCTAACATGTTTATGTGTATTATGTGTAATAGCCGTTTATAATGGCATAAGTGATGAATAGCGGTGATGGTAAGTTAATCTTGATATACATTTATATATGTACAATGTGGTAGTGATAAGTGATAAATACTCATTCTATATGATATTCTTGCATGATTTATTGACACATGGGCACAGGATTGGATTGAAGAAGGAAGAAGTGTACGGGATGTGCGTGGTCTAATGATAGCTCGAGGCTACGTTAGCGCTTGAGGTTAGCTTTGTGCTACCTCAAGGGAGGTGTTAGCTAGAGTGCCCATCTCGGCGGTTGATTGCTATGTGCATCGCAAGTAGACGGTGCGATATTTGGATCGCTTTGGTTGATCGGTGGCTCGACCGGCCTCGGCGGCGAGAATCTGCGAGGTAAGATTTATGGATCACGATGTGATGGGGTGGCTCACGTACCACCTTGCTTGTGCGGCAGTGCCGTAGGGTAACATATGTGGGATCACTCGGTTGTGATCGGTGGATTAGCCACGACCTTAGGCGAAGTGCTGCTAAGGTTGGTGTCACTGATTGGATAGTAGGTTGGGTGAGATGCATTCTTGCATGATTTGTTTGATGATGTTTGTGTGGGTATGGGCCAAGCCCATACGGATGGAAATATGTGTTGTGGTTATGCAGAGTCGGTGGACTCCTCTTTCATTAACCATTCGGAGTGAGTGCATAAAAATTTGGACAGGGATCGGAGAGGGACAAGGTGGCCCATGCAGAGATGATGTTCAATTATTCCATGCTAAATTTTGATATAAGTACTTTATTTGAATTTTTGGGTTGTAATAAAGGCCATTTATGTTTTATTATTACTTTAACTATGGTTTATTTAAATTAAATTGCTACGTGAAAATGATTTATGGTTTGCAACCTATTTATTCAAATTGGATATTATAAACTAAAGTTTTAAAATGAATGAGTTTTATAGCAAAGTTTTATTCCAAAGATATGTTTTCAAAATTCGACCAAACTACGATGTTTTATTTTAAGATTTTCAACCGTCTTTTCCAGTGACATAGCTTGATTAGATGCGTGTGAATGGGCGGGTTGGGGATGTTACATATTACGACTTAAAACACTAATGTGCGGGGACACGGCTTAGACACACGCGTGTGTCCATCCGTGTGGGCACTTAGGGCTATTTTCCAAGCCAATTGCCACCACAGAATTAAGATCAATCCAATTCTCAATTTGCCAACTCAAGTATTACATCTAACATGAATAATACTACATGCTTCATTGATAATTATAAACATACACATTAGTTAAACTTGGCCAATCACTTAGCCATATACAAAGAATAATAAACTTGATAGCCTATACTTTGGCCCTCTTTAAGACATTTTCAAAATGAAATGCTTCCTATACATGCCATACTTAATATAAACAACTTGGCTATACCAAAATAGCGATTGATAGTGTGCTCACGAGCTCAGATGAGCGATGATCCACGAGATTAGCTTGGCGGGACTACATGGAAAGAAAGAGTGAAAGAGATAAGCATTTAGCTTAGTAAGTTTGCATATAATGCACATAACAACATACTTGTAATATAAACCATTTGACATAAACAATGGCATCATAATTTCAGCTATAAAAAGCTTACTTGCTCATACTTGATTCTTACATATCTCATGATACTTACTAGTCTCGTACTTGTGGAGTAAACAAGGTACTGTATCACTTGATCACATTGATCAGTATACTTTAACATAATAACCATAATATCTAATTTATCATTCATAACATGAATAATACCCATTCTCGACTTGATGATAACTTTGCTTATTTACTTCTTGTTATCTCATTTAAACTTTACTCGTTTGCAGATGAATTTCTATGAATAGCAGGGGATCTTGAATCTCATCTCACATGCTCGATGCCAGGGCCATATCCTAGATGCGGTCTTACATGGAATCTCTCATCTTGGTTTTGAGGCCATGTCTTGACATGGACTTATCTGAAGTCTTTCTCGTGAGTTCCTTGGGAACTTACCATTGCCATGTCTTGACATGGTCTTACTAGTATCTTTACTCATGGGCTGGTCAATCACAGAGGCCTTGGCTTGGACTTACATGAAATCTTCCTTGTTACTCACCAATGCCATGCCTTGGCTTGGACTTAAATGAAATCTTCCTTGTTACTCACCAATGCCATGCCTTGGCTTGGACTTACATGGGATCTCTATCTCTTGATAGCTTTTCAATGCCAAGACTTGTCTTGGACTTACATGATAACTTTTCAATGCAAGACTTGTCTTGGACTTACATGTTTATCTTTGCTTGAGACTCACCAATGCCATACCTTGGCTTGAGGCTTATATGAGTCTTCATCTCATAATAACTCTTCAATGCCAAGACTTGTCTTGGTCTTACATGATAACTTGTCTGATTGCGATGCCATGCCTCGGCTTGGACTATCTGAACTTTCTCATTTCATGTGATAGATCGAGTATCCTAAGCTATTCAACTTCAATCGGGGCTTTCTCATGCTTGATCTTATTGATTACTTTGTTTAACATAACATTAAACATTTTCATGACAATATTGTACATTATACAAAGCAATTCAATGATATTAATCATAAAGCTTAGAAATCATACAAACTTACCTCGATACAAAATGTATGTAGATATGCAATTTAGTCCTCGACTTTGTTCTTGCCTCGATTTGATTCGAACCATTTTTCTTGATCTATAATAATAATTAGATCATTTAATACTCACATTGACTAAATTGACTCTTAACTCATACTTTGGCAAAATTACTATTTTGCCCCTAAACTTCTCATATTTGCACTTTTGCCCAAGGCTCAAATAAAATGATTCTCATTCAAATTTCTTAAACTTCATGCTTAGCTGATTCATTCTCTCAACTATAGCAATCATCAATTCTCATTATTTCTAATAGGTATGAACAATTTCATAACTTTTACAAACTAGTCCCTATATTCATTTTCATGAATTTCAATTAGAAAAGATGTTTATCTAACATCAAACTCTCATAATATTCCATAAAACATCATTTAACAAGCATTTCATACATGGGTAGATTTTGAACATACATCTTAGCTCATTTTATAGCTAAAAATAGCTAATTCATAATCTGAGAACTTCAAAAATCTGAAGAATATTAAAAAGCGGGACTAAGATGAACTTACTAGCAAGCTTGAAGATGAACAAACCCTAGCTATGGGGTTCTTCAAATTTTCACACAATGAAGAAGATGAATGAGATTTTTATCATCGTTTCCCTATTTTAATCATTTATTAGATAAATGGCTAAAATGCCCTTCTCTTTAAAATTTTCCTTTTATAACTCATGTCCATTTTTGTCCAAAACATATAATTTGGGAAATTTTCTATTTAAGGACTTCTAATTACTATTCTAAAGCTATTTCATACAAAAATCTTCTAGAAACTCATATTTTGCAACTTTTGCAATTTTAGTCCTAATGGACCCTTTAATGGAAATTTCCATAAAATTTCTACATGAAACTTTCATAATACCATGCAGGACATCTCAAATACTTTAAAAACTCATATTACTACTTGGTTGTGGTCTCGCACCACTTATCCAGAACTAGGCCCCTAAATCGGGATGTTACAATTCTCCCCCTTTGGGATTTTTGTCCCAAAAATCTTACGACAAATAGGTTTGGATATTGGTTCCTCATACTCTCTTACGGTTCCCATGTAGCTTCTTCTATCCCATGTCTTTGCCACATATACTTTCACTAGGGCAATACTTTTATTTCTTAGTTGCTTGACTTTCAGAGCTAAGATCTTGGTAGATTCTTCACCATAAGTCATGTCAAGATGAATCTCTATTTTTGATGGGGTAATTATATGTGAAGGTGCGATCGGTGGCGTCGTAACATGAACACGTGAAACACATCATGTATCTTTTCTAACTCGATGGCAAAGCCAAGCGATAAGCTCTGGCCCAACTCTCTCGATGTCGTGCGGTCCAATGAAAGCATGGACTTAATTTTCCTTTACGGCCGTCGATAACTTTTCTCCACGGTGACACTTTGGGAAAACTTTATCCGATTTGATACTCTATTTCTTTTCTTTTAAATTGAATAGGATTTTTATTATGCATCACGATTGATCGTTGTTTTATCACGATGTCAAAGTCTTAAAATTTATAATGAGAATGATCGAACCTAAAACTAACTATGATAACGATTTGAGGCAAAGCGCACCTATAGAAACGAGTGGTATAGTTAGTGGTAAGACACTGTAACATCCCGGTTTAGGGCCTAGTCGAAATAGTGATGCGAGACCACATATCCAAGGGTTATAAATGAGTTATTGAGGTTTATGCCATGTATGCATGCTAGTGTGAAAGTTTCATTAAGCAATTTTGTGAAATTGTGGTTAAATTGTCAAAAGGACTAAATTACAAAAGTTGCAAAATGTGTGTTTCTAGAAGCTATATGTGTGAAATAGCTTTAGATTATTAATTAGAGGTCCTTAATGAGCATTTTCCCAATTTTTAGTTTTGGACAAAAATGGGCATGGATGAGTTAAAATAGAAAGTTTATCAAAAAGGGCATTTTAGTCATTTATCAAATAAGTGATTAAAAAGGAGAAAAGATGACAAAATCATGCTCATCTTCTTCCCCTCATTGCCAAAAAATTTGAAGGAAGCCATAGCTAGGGTTCTTCAATTTTCAAGCTTGCTAGTAAGTGCATCTAGCATCGTTTTGATATTCTTTACATTTTTGAAGTCCGGTAGCATGAGTAAGCTATTTTTAGCTATTTGGTGAGCTATGAAGGATGTTCAAAAATGTGGTCATGTATGACATGCATGTATTTAGTTGTTTATGGAAGATTATGAAAGCTTGATGTAGTAGAAACATCTTTTGTTAAGTGATTTTCCATGAAAATGCATGTAGGGACTTGATTGTGAAAATCTTAAGTTTGGTCATACATGTGTGTTTTAGTGAAAATTGATGATAGCTTTAGTTGAATAAGTGGTTCGGCTAAGCATGAAAGACTAGAAAGTTGAATAAAAATCATTTTACAAGCCTTTGGGGCTAAAGTGTAAATATGAGAAAGTTTAGGGGCAAAATAGTAATTTTGCTAAAGAATGAGATGTGGGTCAATTTAGTCAATGTATGTATTGAATAAGCTGATTTATTCATTATAGATCAAGAAAATGACTTGGGATCGAAGCCAGAGGCAATAGTAATAGTGGTGGACTAAATTGCAAGTCTCAATACTTTTGTGTCTGGAGGTAAGTCTATGCATAAACCATGCATTCATACTTACAATTTATTATTTCTAGCTAGAGTAGCATGATTGAGAATGATTGAGAACCTATGTGGTTCAAGTAGAATGAATGTAATAGATGTGTGAATGGATGAAGGATTGTGAATGATTGAGAACCTATGTGGTTCAAGTAGAATGAATGATTGCGTAAATAGATAATTGAATGTGTTGTGTTAATGCTAAAATGGGTGGGCTAAGTGCTATAACATCCTAAGGCATATTGTGATGAAATTTGGCCATGTGCGATGCTATCGTTAAGTATATCGTTTAGTGGGCTAAGTGAGAAACCCCTATGATTACCTTTGTGGTAGGCTAAGTGCGATACCACCTTATTAATCGATTGTGGTGTGCTAAGTGCAAAACCACCGAGACATTTCTTTGTGTGGAGTTAAGCGTGTGGATTAGCCATGTGATTGCATTATTGAGTAAAATAGCTATGTGGATGTATTATTAAGTTAATTAGGTGTGTGGATGAATTATTGAGAAATAATGATGTGTTGTATATTATGTAAATGTGACATTGAATGCGGGGGGTGCATTTGATGGTTATGAGTATATGACTCATGATGTGTTGGAAGTGTAGTAAGGGATAGAAAGAAGTAAGCATAGTTGTGATTTACTTATGTTGGTATAATGCTAATTGTTGCTTAAGCTTATACTATGTTGTAATTATTTATGTGTAAACTTACTAAGCTCAAAGCTTACTCTCTTTCTTTTCCCTTGTCTTATAGAGTAAAGGTGTTGAATCGAATCTGAGGATCAATTGGAAGATCGCCCATACTATCGCACACTTTGGTACATGATACTTAATGTTTTGTATATGGCATGTATAGGGGCTAGACAAGTTAGTGAATTTTTGTTGTATATGGCTAAGATGTGTTGGCCTTTAGATGGATAGCTTATTTTGTATAATGCCATGGTTGTTGGCTATTACATTATATGAAAGAAAGTTATAGTTATCTATGTGAGATTGCAACTCAACTTGAGTTGATTATGGATGTGTTGTATGAGTGCATGTTGTGTAAGCTATAAGGGTGAGAAGAGCTTAGCAAATAGCTTTGTTCTTGGCCATGTGGATAGACACACGGACATGTGTCTAGGCTATGTGTGACACACGGTTAGCCCACGGGCGTGTGCTTTGTCTGTGCATCCCCTGCATGTTAGTATTTTAAAATAGAATAGACCACGGACTAGTCACACAGGCGTGTGCCTAGGGCATGTGGGATTAATTGAGTGTTGGCCATGGGCTAGCCACACGGGCGTGTGTCTAGACTCTGGGCCGTGTTAAAGTAGTTAGTGTGCTCCACGGGTGGTAAGCATGGGCGTGTGCCTTGGCGAGTAGGGCATTGGCGAAAATGTTGGGTTTTTAGGCACGGTTTGGGGACATGGGCATGTGTGTCCATGGGCCGGGTGTCTCTAATCTTACTGCAGGCGTGTTAGACTGTATAAAGAAAAAATTTTAAGATTGGAAAATGTTCGGTTTAGTCTCGAGAGCCCTCGTGTGTATGAGGAGGCCTCGTAAGTCGAGAATGAGGTTGTTGAGATGACTTGAGTAGTTCTGACGAGCCTAAGTGGCGATCAAGTGGTTTGAGTTCGGTAACACCTCGAGGCAGTTTCGGCATAGAACTTCGGGTAGGGGTGTTACATTTAGTGTGTCGAGCTATGGTTTAGTCGATTCTAGGACTCAAGTGGCGGGTGTAGAATCTAGCTATACATGCCATAAGTGTACAATGTTTGTGTGGTGGTTTGACGATGATTTAAATCTTGTTTTATATAGAATATGGATTAGATCCATTAGCTAGCTGATGAAGCGACTAGTAATGTCTTGGCTCTGCGCAGAGGCTGCGCCCATTGAGGAGCGGGACCAGGAGTCAAAGTCGAGGGAAGAGGCGAAAGCCTTTCTCAGGATGATGAGCAATTGGTACTCGGATTATGTTGGCGAACCTAATGCTCAACCTCCTCCACCTTCCCCTCCTATACCTCGGCCAAATCTAGTGGCTCCTCAGAGGTATGGATGTAGTGAGGATATCGAAACCCCGGTGGATAAGATTAGGAAACACGGGGCTGAGGAGTTTAGAGCTAAGGTAGATGATGACCCGAGAGGCGGAGTTCTTGTTGGAGAACTTCGATGAGGGTGTTCGATGAACTCTCATATGCGCTGAAGAGAGCTTGAAGTGTGCGTATCTATCTTTCTTGAGAGATTGACGCCTACCATTAGTGGAAGAACGTTGGCGTTAGTGGTCGAGAAGCGGTGACATGGGACTTCTTTACGGAAGAGTTCGGAAGAAGTATATAAGCGAGAGGTTTCTTGATCGAAAAGGAAGGAATTCTTTGAGTTGAAACAAGGAAGAATAGCGGTGGCTGAATATGGCGTGAGTTTGTTAGGCTTAGTAAATACGCTCAAGAATGTGTATCGTTGAGACCATCTTGTGTAAGAGGTTCGAAGATGGGCTGAATGAGGATATCAAACTCTAGTGGGCATTTTGGAGTTGAAAGAATTTGTGGTATTAGTTGAGAGAGGGCAAGTAAAGTAGAAGAGTGAGTTCGAGAAAAGAGAAGAGTGTGAGTGAAGCTTGATATGCTAGAAAAGAGGCCGATGGGCAAGTCATACCAAGCCCGATCGAAAAGATCAGGAAGTGAATCCTCGGACAGTGACACCGATGGGTTATTCGCATCGAGACTTGGGCAATACTCACTCGGGTTCGAGAGTCCAAGCTCCCTCGATGGAAAGTGTGGGCAATACAAAGGAAGTAGGAGTGTCCAAGTTGTGGTAGGCATCACACGGAGAGTGTTGAAAATATTCGAAAATGTTATAAGTGTGGTTCCCCGACCACTTTATCAATGCTTGCCTTGAGAGGATGATAAGGAAGAGAGGCAGAGGGCGAGACCTAGCGATGTGTCTATGAGGGTAGACCACCAAGGAACCGAGAGCGGGAATAGTGGTAGAGATGCGCCCGAGATTCTGGCTGTGAGACCAAAGGTCGGGCACTGCGAGGGCGTATGCTATTCGCGCTCGAAGAAGCATCCTCCTGATGTCATAACGGGTACTTTTTCTCTCTATGACACCTTTATTATTGCTTTAATAGATCCGGGGTCTACTCATTCTTATATTTGCATGAGATTAGCATCTAGTTTGAGTATGACCGTTGAGTCTATGGACATAGTGGTTAAGTGTCAAACCCGTTAGGAAAGCATGTGTTAGTGGACAAAGTGTGTAAATTGTCCTTTATTGATTGAGAATCATTGTTTCAAGCAAACCTTATGTTGTTTGCCGTTTGATGAGTTTGATTTAATCCTAGGCATGGATTGGTTGACTACCCATAGTGTCTTAGTGATTTGTGGTAATAATTTTATTGAATTGAAATGTGAGAGTGGAGATGTGGTTCGGGTTGAATCGGATGGATCGGATAGTCTACCGGTGATGATTTCTTCCCTAGTGGGTGAGAAATGTTTGAAAAGGATGTGAGTCCTATCTTGCTTTTGTGTTGAATACTCGAGAGATTGGAGTAGAGTTTGAAATAGTGCGGTGTTATGTGAGTATCGGATGTATTTACGAAAGAGTTACCGGATTACCTCTAGTGAGAGAAGGTCGAGTTTGGAATTGAGTTGGTTCAGGAGCGGCACCTATTTCAATTACTCGTATAGAATGGCTTTTGTAGAGTTGAAAGAAGCTGAAGTTTCGGTTGCAGAGTTGACGAGATAAAGGTTTTGCAAGACCGAGCTTATAACGATCCAGGTTTATACGTTAGTCGAGCGGTGGTTTTGGGACCATAAATCCGAGTCTGAATAATATTTTAATATTATTTTTGTGCCATTGATATGTGACTAAGTATGAGGTAAATTTCCATAAGTTAATTTATGCATGCATTGTGCTTAATTTGTGAAAGGATTGAATTGCATCAAGCGAAAAATTTCATGCTATTTGTTAAAGTACTTAAGTGATGGGGTTTTGAATGTTTGTGGCTCTAATAGGAAAATATGCCAATAGGTGGATAGTGGATGAACAAAGCGATAATTTTACCCTTGATATATATATATATACCTTATTATTATGAAAGGTTAATATAGTAAAATGTTTATTAATATACTTATAATAAAACAAAACATGAAAAATGGGCATTAATTCATTCATCCTTCCACAGAATGCATGAAATAAAGAAATAAGAATAGCTTGTTACATTCGGCTAGATTGAGGCACAAATTCAAGGTTAGTTTTGATCATTTTTGATAATTTCTACATTTTTGCAATCGTTAGCCGTTTACTATCAAGCCCATGTCTCAATTTTGTGAATTGATGATGTTTGTGTGAGATGCCATTGTGGATAGGTTGAGTTTTGGGATGAGTTTAGTTGTTAAATGAAAGATTTGAGCTAGATGAACATGTTATGTTTTGAGATTTTGATTAATTTAGCTAATTAGGGCTAAATTGTGGAAAATAACAAATTGAGGACTAAATTGCTAATTTGTTGGAAAATATGGGCTTGTATGATATATATTTACATTCGGCTAAGCATGAGTGTGGAGTTGATCTTGTGAATTTGATGTTTTGAGAAAAATGGATTAAATTGATAAATTGTGCGAATGTGAGGTTAATTTGCAAATAGCCTAAATGTATGCCTTTGGATTGAATTGAGCGAGTTAGTGAATAAAAAGGTTAATTACGAATATGTCTAGATCAAAACGCAGAGGAAAATAGACTTAGATCACGATGGCGAAAGTAAGCAGTAGCCGTTTTCATTCGAATAAATCGAATCCAAGGTAAGTCATTATGCAAATAAGCGTATTAGTAATGAATTATGTGTATTCCTATGACTATTGCTAAGATGAATGATTCGATGATATGATCGTATATAAATTTTGAGATAAGAATGATATAGTGACAATGTTAGAGAAGTCCGTCTGCGAACCTAGGAATAGGTAGGATTAGTTATGTCATGACATAGGTATACATTACATTTTATCATGTAAGACCACATACAGGGGCGTTGGCGTTGATTTGAGATTTCGTGTAAGACCACGCCTAGGGCGTTGGCATCGATATAAACTGCGTGTAAGACCATATGCGGGATATCGGCATCGTATTGATTAGTGTAAGACCTTATGCGGGGCGGTGGCATCAATGTCAGAGTGCATGTAAGACCTAGATGCGGGGCGTTGCATTATCGACCATTACGAGCTTTACGAGTATCCTACTAGATTCCTAATGGTTCAACGACCAAGTGCATGTCTCTGAAATGGACATGTAAATAGTGCATCCGTTTCAAGTCGTTGATTTATACACCAAGTGTGTATATAAGGTAAGTTCCTATAAGATCTTACTATGATGATTATGTACATTTGAACAACAATATGCAATGTGATAGTAAGTGTGAATTAGCTTTGGGTATAAAGGGACTTATGAATTGATGAATGTGGCAAATGTGGCCAAAAGTATGGACCAAAGCATATATGTGAAAAGTTTGTTATGTATATGAAATGTGCCTATGTTTCTACATGCTTATATGTTTGCTTATTAAGTTTATTTGTATATGACTTACTAAGCTTTTGGAAACTTACTCTCTGTGTGTGTTTTCTTTATTTGTATATGACTTACTAAGGGAAAGCTTACTCTGTGTGTGTGTTTTCTCTATTTTATAGGTCGTCAAAGCTCTTTTGAAGGATCGAGGCAAGTCAAGGATCGTCATCACACTACTACTTTGTGTGTTTTCTCTATTTTGGTACACTTTGAAAATGTATAAAGTTAGATATGGCATGTATAGGCTAGTGTTTTGGTATAAGTGCTATATGAACTTAGCCATGAGATTTGGCTAGTTATGAGTTGAAAATTGCTTGAATGAGATGTGGTATGTGAAGTATGTTTTGGCATAGTAGTTGATGCATGAAATGGTCAAATTTTGATTAGTAAAAGAAAGAATTATTCTTGATATATGAAATGGTTAGGTTTTGGTAAGTATATATATGAATGATGCTTGTGTATACTTGTGATTTAGTCATGCAAATTAGTATGTATGGATTGGTATTGAAAGTATAGATTGAATGGTCAACTTAGTATGTTTTTGGCTGCCATATATGCATGATATGTGATGGTAAATATTACTTGTAGGTATGACTCAAGTGGGTGGCAATTTGGCCTTGTAAATGGCCTATTTTATCACACGGTTGTGGCACCAGGCGTGCCTAGTGACCGTGGGGCTAAGTCGTGCTAGCCTAGTAGCACACGGCCAAGACACATGGGCGTGTCTAGTGGCCGTGTGAGAAAGTAAGTATATGGCCTTAGAGTACGGCCCTTAGCACCGCGGGTCTTTGGGTGGCGTGGGTATAAAGTCGGTCGACCACGGCCAAGGCACAGGGCGTCTTTGGATGGCGTGGAGGTAAAGTCGATTTAGACCACGGGGAGGACACACGGGTGTGTTCGATTGCTGCAGTGGGAGGCACCTGACCTACCCCCACGGGCATGTATCCCTGAAACTTAGAAAAGTTCTAAATTTACGAGAATTTACGTATGTGTTCGGTTTAGTCCCGACCCTATTTTTGAGCATGCTTAAGGTCTCGATGACTTACTTAAGGGACATTATGATTGTATGAAATTTTTACGTAAATGTTTACGATCAATCCGTGCGCCTTTAACCCTTGTCCGTGCGGATACGGGTTAGGGTTATTCTGAGCTACTACGTCGTGGGGTGCTCGGTATTATTCGTGAAGAAGAAAGATGGGTCTATGAGGTTGTGTATAGACTATAGACAAGCTGAACAAGGTGACGGTGAGGAATAACTATCCTTTACCAATGATTGATGATCTTTTTATCAAGCTGAAAGGAACTACGATGTTCTCCAAGATAGACTTGAGAGTGCAGTTATTATCGACTCATAGTGAAAGAGCAAGATGTGTTAAAAGCGCATTTCCGGATAAGGTGTGGCCATTATGAGTTTTTGGTTATGCCGTTTGGTTTGGCGAATGCACTGCGATTTTTATGGATCGATGAACGTGTGTTTTGGGCCGTATGTGGACAAGTTTGTAGTTGTCTTCATTGGCGACATATTGACCCGAGTTGACCTAGGACATATGGTGTCGGGTGATGAGTGTCGAGTTGACCAGAGTAAGATATCGGTGTTGTGGATTGGAAACCGGCGAGGCGTGTCGAGAAATTAGAAGTTTCTTGGGATTAGCGAGGATATTACAGGGCGTTTAGTAAAGGGTTCTCGTGATTGCTACTCAGATGCGAAACTATTGCATAAAGATGTCAAGTTTGATTAGGTGAGACATGTCATGAGTTTCGAGAGATTGAAAACATTGTTGACTAAGGCACGGTTTTGTTCAACGAGAATCGGGGAAAAAGAGTTAAGTAGTTTCTGATGATGCGTTGTTTAATGGTCTCGGTTGCTTGTTGATGCAAGAGGTAAGGTAGTAAGCTTACGCCTCGAGGCGACTAAAGCGCGCGCGAGAAGAATTATCGACTCATGATTTGGAGTTAAGCTGCGATTGTTTTTGCGTTAAAGATTTGGCGAGGTTACTTGTATGGTGAAAGTGTTGAATCTTTCACGGATCACAAGAGTTTAAAGTATTTGATGGATTAGAAGGATCTGAATTTGAGGCAGAGCGGTGGCTTGAGTTGTTGAAAGACTATGAGTTAGTCATTGATTATCACCGGGAAAAGCAAATGTAGTTGCGGATGCCACGAGTAAGAAATCCTTGTATGCTCTAAGAGTTATGAGCCACGAGTTTAGCATTATCGATGATGGTGCTATTTTGGCGAAGTTGAGATCTAAGCCACTATTTGTTCCATGAGATATATGAGGCTCGGAAAAATGGCGATGAGATGCAAGCTAAGATAGCTAAGTGCGGATCGAGAAAGTGATTACGATTTTTGAGTGGATTTGAATGGTTATCGATGTATCGTGGCGGAATTTGTGTTCCTAAAGATGAGGAGTTGATTGAAAGGTTTTGCATGAGGCCCACAGTGGATGTTTGTCGATTACATCTGGGCGATGCAAAATGTACAACAACTTGAGGAAGTTGTATTGGTGGGCGGGTATGAAAAGAGATATTTGAGTTTGTGACAAAGTGTTTAATTTGTCAACAAGTGAAAGTTGAGCATCAAGTACCCTGGCGATTGCTTCAGCCAGTAATGGTACCCGAATGGAAGTGGGATCGGATTACCATGGATTTTGTAACGGGGTTGGCGATGACTCAGAGAAGAGATCTTTGTGTGGGTTGTTGTGGATAGATTGGCGAAGTCGGCTCACTTTATCGATGCGTGTTGATTATTCACTTGGACAAGTTAGCGAATTGTATGTTGCGAGAGATAGTGAGGTTGCATGGTGTACCTATGTCTATTATATCGGATAGAGATCCGAGGTTGAATTTCAGCACTGCGTTCCATCCGCAAACCGATGGTCAGTCTGAAAGAGTGATTCAAGTTATGGAAGATATGCTTTGATGCTGTGTGCTAGAATTCGAAGGTAGTTGGGAGAGATATCTACCTTTGGTTGAATTCGCCTATAACAACGATTATCGATCAGTATACATATGGCATCGTATGAGGCTTTGTATGGTCGTAAGTGTCGAACTCATTTATATTGAATCGAGCTTAGTGAAAGCGGATCCATGGGGTCGATCTAGTGAAAGCGAAGAGAAGGTGAATGTAATCCGTAATAGTCGAGAGCTTTGCCGGATGAGCGAGAAGTCGTGCTGCGGTTTGAAAAGAAAAGAAATTGAGTTTGAAGTGGGCGACAAAGTGTTTTTGAAAGTGTCCCGTGGAAGAAGATTATGAGATTTAGACAAAAAGGAAATTGAGTCCAAGGTTCATAGGGCCAGTATGAGATTCTGAGATAGAGTTGGGCTGTAGCATCTGGGTTGGCTTTGCGGTAGAGTTGGAAAAGATTCATAATGTGTTCCATGTGTCGATGTTGCAGCAGTATCGCTCAGATCCTTCACATGTGATTCCTTGTGAAAATGAGATAAGGCGGATATATCTTATGAAGAGGGCGATTAAGATTTTGGCTCGAGAAGTGAAACGATTAAGAAATAAGAGCATAGCACTAGTGAAAAGTGTTATGGCGAGAAACATGGTGTGGAAGAGGCTACGTGGGAAATAGAAGAAGCTATGAGAGAGCAACATCCAAACCTCTTTCTTTGGTAAGATTTTGGGGACGAAAATCTCTAAAGGGGAGAGTTGTAACATCCGGTTTAGGGCCTAGTCGGAATAGTGGTGCGAGACCACAAATTCGAGGTTATAAATGAGTTATTAAGGTTTATGCCATGTATGCATGCTAGTGTGAAAGTTTCATGAAACAATTTTGTGAAATTGTGGTTAAATTGTCCAAAAGGACTAAATTGTAAAAGTTGCAAAATGTGTGTTTCTAGAAGCTATATGTGTGAAATAGCTTTAGATTATTAATTAGAGGTCTTTAATGAGCAATTTTCCCAATTTTTAGTTTTTGGACAAAAATGGGCATGGATGAGTTAAAATAGAAAGTTTATCAAAAGGGCATTTTAGTCATTTATCAAATAAGTGATTAAAAGGAGAAAAGATGACAAAATCATGCTCGACTTCTTCCCCTCATTGCCGAAAATTTGAAGGAAGCCATAGCTAGGGTTCTTCAATTTTCAAGCTTGCTAGTAAGTGCATCTAGCCTCGTTTTTGATATTCTTTGCATTTTTAAAGTCCGTTAGCATGAGTAAGCTATTTTTAGCTATTTGGTGAGCTATGAAGGATGTTCAAAAATGTGGTCATGTATGACATGCATGTATTTAGTTGTTTTATGGAAGATTATGAAAGCTTGATGTAGTAGAAACATCTTTTGTTAAGTGATTTTCCATGAAAATGCATGTAGGGACTTGATTGTGAAAATCTTAAGTTTGGTCATACATGTGTGTTTTTAGTGAGAATTGATGATAGCTTTAGTTGAATAAGTGGTTCGGCTAAGCATGAAAGACTAGAAAGTTGAATAAAAATCACTTTACGAGCCTTTGGGGCTAAAGTGTAAATATGAGAAAGTTTAGGGGTAAAATAGTAATTTTGCTAAAGTATGAGATGTGGGTCAATTTAGTCAATGTATGTATTGAATAAGATGATTTATTCATTATAGATCAAGAAAGACGAAGCTGGATCGAAAAGCAGAGGCAAAAGCAATGTGGTGGACTAAATTGCAAGTCTCAATACTTTTGTGTCTAGAGGTAAGTCTATGCATAAACCATGCATTCATACTTACAATTTATTATTGCTAGCTAGAGTGTAGCATGATTGAGAATGATTAAGAACCTATGTGGTTCAAGTAGAATGAATGTAGTAGATGTGTGAATGGATGAAGGATTGGGAATGATTGAGAACCTATGTGGTTCAAGTAGAATGAATGATTGCGTAAATAGATAATTGAATGTGTTGTGTTAATGCTAAAAGGGTGGGCTAAGTGCTATAACATCCTAAGGCATATTGTGATGAGTGGCTATGTGCGATGCTACCGTTAGGTCTATCGTTTAGTGGGCTAAGTGAGAAACCCCTATGATTACCTTTGTGGCGAGGCTAAGTGCGATACCACCTTATTAATCGATTGTGGTTTGCTCGGTCATGAAACCACCGGAGACATTTCTTTGTGTGGGGTTAAGCGTGTGGATTAGCCATGTGATTGCATTATTGAGTAAAATAGGCGTGTGGATGTATTATTAAGTTAATTAGGCTGTGTGGATGAATTATTGAGAAATAATGATGTGTTGTATATTGTGTAAATGTGACATTGAATGCGAGGGGTGCATTTAGATGGTTATGAGTATATGACTCATGATGTGTTGGAAGTGTGGTAAGGGATAGAAAGAGTAAGCATAGTTGTGATTTACTTATGTTGGTATAATGCTAATTGTTGCTTAGCTTATACTATGTTGTAATTGTTTATGTGTAAACTTACTAAGCTCAAAGCTACTCTCTTTCTTCTCCCTTGTCTTATAGAGTAAAGGTGTTGAATCGAGATCTGAGGATCAATTGGAAGATCGCCCATACTATCAGCACACTTTGGTACATGAGACTTAATGTTTTGTATATGGCATGTATAGGGGCTAGACAAGTTAGTGAATTTTGTTGTATATGGCTAAGATGTGTTGGCCTTTAGATGGATAGCTTATTTTGTATAATGCCATGGTTGTTGGCTATTACATTATATGAAAGAAAGTTATAGTTATCTATGTGAGATTGCAATTCAATTTGAGTTGATTATGGATGTGTTGTATGAGTGCATGTTGTGTAAGCTATAAGGGTGAGAAGAGCTTAGCAAATAGCTTTGTTCTTGGCCATGCCGATAGACACACGGATGTGTGTCTAGGCCATGTGTGACACACGGTCAGCCCACGGGCGTGTGCTTTGGCCGTGCGTCCCCTGCATGTTAGTATTTTAAAATAGAATAGACCACGGGCTAGTCACACGGGCGTGTGCCTAGGGCGTGTGGGATTAATCAGTGTTGGCCACGGGCTAGCCACACGGGCGTGTGTCTAGACTCTAGGCCGTGTTAAAGTAGTCAGTGTGCTCCATGGGTGGTAAGCACGGGCGTGTGCCTTGGCCGTGGGGCATTGGCAGAATGCTGGGTTTTTAGGCACGGTTTGGGGACATGGGCGTGTATGTCCATGCACGGGCGTGTCTAATCTTGCACGGGCGTGTTAGACCTGTATAAAAGAGAAAAATTTTAAGATTGGAAAAAGTTCCGGTTTAGTCTGGAGAGCCCTCGTGTGTATGAGGGAGGCCTCGTAAATCGAGAATGAGGTTGTTGAGATGACTTCAGAGAGTAGTTACGACGAGCCTAAGTGGCGATCAAGTGGTTTGAGTTCGGTAATGCCTCGGGCCCGATTAGGCATAGAACCGGGTAAGGGGTGTTACAAGGCCGGAATATCGAACCCAAAGGAACTAAAAGTACTAATACTAACTTTCTTTTTATTATCTAGCCTAAATTAAAGGGAATTTGTTGTTTAATCTAAATTAACTAATTACTAAACTAAAGACTCTAAGAAAAAAAAGAATGAATTTGGGGAATTGGTTTTGGGAAAAAACCAGTTGATAAGGACAATACAGGAAGAACCCACCTAGACTTCACTTGTTATCTAACTCTGAACAGACGATTTATTCATTTGACTTGATCCGTAAAATTCCTAATGTATATTAAACCCTCTCTCAAAGCGAATAACGTCTAACCCTAGGTTGATTAATTGAAATCTCTTTCTAAGTAAAACCCTAGAATTGCATTAACTCGATCTATGGAAGCCCATATTAGGTTTCACCCTAATCCGACAAAATCTCGTCACCCTATCTCTAGGCGTGCGATCAACTCCGCTTAACTATGCTAGATCTACTCTTAGACAGGGACTTTTGCTCCTTCACTAAGCACATCAAACTTGAATTAATATCATGAAATATCAACACAAGAATTAAGAACACATAATTAAGAAGAAATCAAATATTTATCTTATAGTTCAAAGAAGCGATAACAAGATTCATCTAAGTTTCATCCCCTCGGGTATCTGAGGGTTTTAGTTCATAACAATAAAAGAAAACATCTCAAAAGATAAGATAAGATAAAATAAAACATAAGAAATCCTGAAACCCTCTGAAGGAATTGAATGAGAGATCCTCAAGTCTTGAGTATGATTCCGGCTTCTTGAGATGAATCAACGGCTATCCTCGGCGAATCCCCACAAATCTGCCTTCTGGCCTAGCAAGGCGCCCCTGTCAAAGGTCTAGGGCCTCCTTCCTTTTAGGTCATACTTAGGGTGTTTATATAGGCTTTGGAATGTGTTTCTTCACCTCTAAGTATCCAAATCCGAGTGTAATTACTCTTTCTCACAGCGAGAACACGGCCATGGCACACGCCTGTGTGAATCGTGGCGAGCCATGGTCGAGATCGATAAGTAGGCACGGCCGTGTGGTCTTGGGCCCGGTAGTGTCGATTCGTGATGTGGCCTATTTGGCCCGTTTAAAGCCGTTTCTTGTTCTTTTCATCCTCGGTGCTTCCACGAGTATAAAACATAAAAGAAAGGATTAAGAGCACCAAATGACATAAAATAAGGGATAATTCATCCAAAAAGCATGCTAAATGTGGGCTTAAAATATATTACTATTACGACTTATCAAATACCCCCACACTTAAGCTTTTGTTATCCTCAAGCAAAATTCTCAACTCATAATTAAAGCAAACTTCCCTCAATTCATAATAGTCATTGATAATGTTTTATCGTAATTCAAAGATAATTCATACATGGATAATTCAACTCAAAGAGTCCTAAATATTCAAACAACCTAAGTCATACATTTGTAGCACAAAACATAGGTGTTTCCCCTCATCTAAATAATTACCTCTGATTCAAAATCGACAAGAATTTACATCCTTACTAAAGATCCACTCAAATCACTCGAAGTGTTTAAGGTTCAGAATTAAGCACTCAAAAGTCGAACATGAAAAGTTAATCCCATAGGCTTGCATGAAAATCAAATCTCCACCACTATAATATGAGATGATACACAAATCAAAAGGTCTTTAATAGGGTTCTAACGGGGCTTGGGTTAAGGTGTGGATAAAGGCTGAATTAGAGGGTTAGAATCGAGATTGACCTGACAAATTACCTAACTAGAAAAATAAACTAATAGTGAATAATTACATCAATCGAAAACTTGTACTACTAATAATAATACTCTAATATGAGCTTCTTTTTCAATAATTGGAATTTAAACATATAAGCTCACCTACTAATAGAAGCGATAGTGAATATACTTGATTTTTTTAAGAACAAATCAAATATTTACAATAATAAGAAACTACTTTAACAACTGAAATAAAGAACATAGTTAGGCAACTGCTCAAAATCAAATCTTGACAGAAAGGGTAGTCAAGAAGAATGGTGATAACAAATACAAAGGGTTTTAGGTTAAAATTAGTGGGTGAGTCAATAAAAAGGGTTGTTAGGATCAAAAGCGGTTCACTAGGGGTTAATTTTGAAGGTAGGCTTTTTAGTGGAGTGAGTGGGTTAAAACCTAGGTGCCTCTATCATCTCTGTATATCAAATCAAAGGTGTGGTCTCGTCAAGTATAATCGATGCAAGTTCTAGAATAACAAATCAATGTTGACACACTCATAATCAAAAAGTGAGCAAGAAAAAGAATATATGCTCTATAAGGCTCAAAATCACACAAAAATTATGGGCAATTTGATGTCAACCTTGTAAATTTCAAACTTCAAGGTAATATTTAAATTCAGGTAGACAACCTAGCTAAAATTTTAATTTTTGAAAAATAGACTTATCATGCTCGATTCTCTAGTATCTTGAAATTCAATTATCAATGCACAATTAACTATGACTTAATCCAAAACATATCAACAAAAATTATAAATTAGGAATTTTCATTCTAATCATAATCTGAGACACTTACTTTAAGAAACAAGACATAATTCAAGATTTGAGAATAATGAAAAAGTTAGGCACATTTTAGGTTCACCCCCACACTTAAGATGTACATTGCCCTCAATGTACAAAGATATATATAGATATAGAAAATCAAAGATAGGGTTAGAGGTGAAACTCCTAAATTTTTGGATGGATTCCTTGAGTTGGAGGTGAATGATAAGTTGGAGGAGGCGGCCGTGGTGTTGGCTATGGTCGTGGTGGGGTGGCTACCAACAATCTCTGTCTAGATGAAGAAATTAGGAAGCTTTGTGAAGAATTAGCCAAGAAATTTGAATAAACATTTTAAATAAACTAATTATGTATTTAAAGACAAGAAAGATAAAGAGAATGAGACTAAGAAGGAAAATAAAATTAAAAGAAAAGACTAATGGACTGAGAAGTCCTTATTGTTGGGTGTGATTTCTAAGGCTGCGGTTATCATAGTGGTCGCGGTGTGATTCCCTAGCAGCCTGTAGAATCTAAAACCAAGAAACTAAAATAAAATAAACTACATTAGGTGGAGGAGAAGTTGAGATAAGGAAAATAAAGGAGAAGAGTAAGGAAGAAGAAGAATTAAATGGTCTCAAAGACCCTTGGCTTGGATAATAGCTGAAGTGGCCTGCATGAACTTAAATCGATTTCCCTCGAGGGGCCTGTGCTTGGCTCTTTCCGCTTCTTTAACATAGTGTTGGTATAGCTCAAGGGTTTTGAGATTTGTTAGGGAGAGAGGAGAAATATGAGAAAAAGAAGGAAGAAAGAAGATGGGGAGTAGGTGGTAAGAATGGGGAGGGGGTGGCTTAAATAGAAATTTGGGAGTGCAGTATGTCCCCACGCTTGAGTGGGCCAGTGGGCGTGTCGATTCACCTGACGCCTCGCACTGGCCGTGTTGTGCTTCATTCGTTTGTCCCACGCCCATGTTCAGGTCCCCACGCCCGTGTATCATCTATCAGTGTCGTCCACGGCTGCATCGCACGGGCGTGCCTTACCCCGTGTGAATTTCTCAGTGTCGGCCACGGCCATGTCGCGCGACGTGGCGTGGTAGTTGGGTCCGTGACTCGAAGATATGATCTGTCTGATTCGTACCATCCTACCATGTCAATATGGAGATTTGGTGCATCCACACGGCCACGGCCACGGCCGTGTGTAAGGCCGTGTGGTATGGAAATTGGCCTTTGTTAGTTTATAGTTAGTTGCTAAAAGGAAATAAAAGTGAAAACAAAATAAACTAAAATATAAAGATTAATAGAGTTAGTGCTCAAGGTTGCCTCCCGAAGCGCTCGTTAAAGTCTTAAGCTCGACTTACCTCTCGTTTGCACACTCGGAGTGGTTTGAGGAGTTGAAAGTCCTTCATCATGCTATTAGTCTCATTATCATGTGAGTTCAAGTCGAGATGCACTTATATTGAAAGTGCCAAAATTAGGATTCCTTACCTCGACTATTCCGCATGGAAAACACTGGTTACCCTAAAAGGGATTTCTTTATTTGTGTTAGGGTCGGGGAGGAGATATTCGAGGGTCTACTTTATCTATCAATACTTGATCTCCAATTTTGAACTTGTGCGCCGTGGGGTGGCTCACGGTTACGCTTCGTGTATCCTAATTTTTTCCTTAAAGTCGTCTTCCATTCGTTTAGATCATCGATCTGAATCCTTCATTCCTCATGAGTTATTGCTTTGTTGGCACTAGTTAGGATCGGATTCGATTGTATTCTTTTGTGGTGCTTCACGAAAACAAGGGTTAACAGAATGGTTATCACTAGAACTTTCTTTCTCACCTTGGTTACTCGATGTTCTAGCCAAATCGAGAGCTTGAAGAGTAATTGTCTCATTACCTACAGTATGAGTTCTCTGCATCAATATCAATTTTAGTCTGGCGGTTGCTAAAAATGGTCTTTCTAAAATTAGGGGATCGTGTTTTCTCATCCATGTCTAAAACAACAAAGTCTCTGGGAGTGCAATTTGTCAATTTTCACAGTACATCTTCAATTATACCCCTAGGAATTCTAACGAGTTTTATCACTAATTGAATGCTCATCCTAGTTTGTTTGGGTTTCCCTAGACCTAGTTGTTTAAACATTTTATAAGGCATGACATTTATGCTTGCCCCTAAATTAGCTAATGCATTATCAATAGATAAACTACCAATTAAGCATGGAATTGTAAAGCATACGGATCTTTTAACTTAGTGGTAGTCTATTTTGCAATCTTCTTAGGAGCACATTGCGTTTAATTCCACATGTGATGCCTCGTCTATCCTTAAACATTGATCAAAAAGCTCTTTTAAAAATTTTCTAGAATCGGCATCTGTGAAAGAGCTTCAAGTAACAGTAAGTTAATATGTAATTTCTTTAAAAGTTTAAGAAACTTACCAGCTTGTTCCTCTGTGTCTCTCCTTAATGCTTGGGATATGGTATGCGAGGTTGGTACTTTTGATTCTTGGTTTTGGCTTATTATTACTTACCTCAACCTTTCCTTTTTGAACCACATTTTCTTTCCTTAAATTGGGCTCATCTAACCCTTCACTTTCTTGAGCTGTTATGGCTTGGATTTGCTCCCTTGGGTTAGTCTCAGTGTTGCTTGGTAGGCTTCCTTGTGGTCTTTCAGAGATCACCTTAGCTAATTGCCCTAACTGATTCTCGATCCTTTGAATCGATGCTTGCTGATTTTTAAGTGTTGTTTCCGTACTCTGGAAACGTGTTTCTGTGGCTGCTATGAATTTTGTCAGCATCTCCTCGAGATTTGGCTTATTTTCCTGTAGATAGGGCTGTTGTTGGAAGTTTTGGGATTGTTGTTGCCTTTGATTTCCTTGACCTCCCCATGAAAAATTGGGATGGTTCCTCCAACCTGGATTATAATTATTACTATAAGGGTTATTGTTAGAACGAAAATTGTTACTCATATAGTTCATTTGTTCGCTCTCCATGCCCTGTCCGTGGGGTGGGTACTCAGAATTCATCGCGCCTCCACTTGTGTCACACTGCATAACTGGCTGTACCTGCGAGGAACCATATATACCATCAAATTTTTTATGTAACATCTCTACATTTTTTATGTAACATCTCTACCTGATTTGATAGCATGGTTACTTTGCGTCGAGATTGTAAACTCATTTGCTTTTGTTGGCCTTGTCCTTGTGACTTGCCAGCGATAGTTATTCAATGACATTTCTTCTATAAACTCATAGAAATTTTTTGGGAGTTTTGTTATTTATAGTTCCGCCGACGGCTGAATCGATTAGTTGCCTAGTTGAAGGATTCACCCCGTTATAAAAAGTTTGGACCTGTAGCCACAAGGGTAATCCATGGTGTGGACACCTTCTCAGCAAATCTTTGTATCTCTCCCATGCGTCGTATAGTGTCTCTAAATCCATCTGCACAAAAGAAGAGATATCATTCCTTAATTTGGCCGTTTTGGCCGGTGGAAAATATTTCAATAAAAATTTTTCGATCATTTGGTCCCATGTAGTGATTGACCCTCGTGGAAGGGAATGCAACCACTGTTTGGCTTTATTCCTCAAGGAAAAGGGAAATAACCGAAGACGAATAGCATCATCAGTAACGCCATTTATTTTGAACGTATCGCAGAATTCTAGAAAATTCACTAAATGTGTGTTAGGATCCTCATCCTGCAAACCATCAAACTGAACAAACTGTTGTATCATCTGTATAGCGTTAGGTTTCAATTCGAAATTATTTGCAGCAATAGTAGGTCTAACAATACTAGATTCAGTTCCTGTTAAACTAGGTTTAGCATAATCATATATAGTTCGAGGAGCATTATTTTCGGCCATCTCTGGGTTATTCTCAGCCATCCTTTCAGTAGGATAGGTTTCGCCTTCTTGCCCTTCTTCTATGTAGTTTAAGCTTCGCCTTATTTCTCTGCGATTTCTACGAACGGTACCTTCAATATCACCGTCAAAAAGTAGGGGTCCTGTCGGGTTCCTTCTAGTCATAAACTAGAGGTACCTGAAAGAATAGAAGAAAAATTAGCAAAGTAAAAATAAAATAAATAAATAAATAAAATAAAAGTAAAAATAAATAAAAAATATGGCTAAAGTAATAAAAATAGAGCTTTCTTAATATTTTAGTTCCTCGGCAACGGCGCCAAAAAATTGATCGTTGTTTTATGCAATGTCAAAGTCTTAAAATTTATAATGAGAATGATCGAACCAAAAAACTAACTATGACAACGATTTGAGGCAAGCGCACCTATCGAACAGTAGTATAGTTAGTGGCAAGACCGGAATGTCGAACCCAAAGGAACTAAAAGTACTAATACTTTCTTTTTATTATCTAGCCTAAATTAAAGGGAATTTGTTGTTTAATCTAAATTAACTAATTACTGAACTAAAGACTCTAAGAAAAAAAAGAATGAATTTGGGGAATTGCTTTTGGGAAAAAACCAGTTGATAAGGACAATACCCGAGGAAGAATCCACCTAGACTTCACTTGTTATCTAACTCTGAACTAGACGATTTATTCATTTGACTTGATCCGTAAAATTCCCTAATGTATATTAAACCCTCTCTCGAAGCGAATAATGTCTAACCCTAGGTTGATTAATTGAAATCTCTTTCTAATTAAAACCCCTAGAATTGCATTAACTCGATCTATAGAATCCCATATTAGGTTTCACCCTAATCCGGCAAAATCTCGTCACCCTATCTCTAGGCATACGATCAACTCCGCTTAACTATGCTAGATCTACTCTGTGACTTTTGCTCCTTCACCTAAGCACATCAAACTTGAATTAATATCCGTGAAATATCAACACAAGAATTAAGAACACATAATTGAGAACAAATCAAATATTTATCATATAGTTCAGCAAACGATAACAAGATTCATCTAAGTTTCATCCCCCTAAGGTATCTGAGGGTTTAGTTCATAACAATAAAAGAAAACATCTCAAAAGATAAGATAAAACAAAACATAAGAAATCCCTAAAACCCCCTGAAGGAATTGAAGGAGAGATCCTCCGTCTTGAGTATGATTCCGGCTTCTTGAGATGAACCAACTGGCTATCCTCAAGCGAATCCCCACAAATCTGCCTTCTCTGGCCTAGCAAGACACCCCCTGTCAATGGTCTAGGGCCTCCTTCCCTTTTAGGTCATACTTAGGGTGTTTATATATGCTTTGGAATGTGTTTCTTCACCTCTAAGTATCCAAATCCGAGTGTAATTACTCTTTCTCACAGCAGGGGCACAGCCATGGCACACACCCGTGTGAATCGTGGCCAGGCCGTGGTCGGGTCTGATAAGTAGGCACGGCCGTGTGGTCTTGGGCCCAGGCCGATTCGATTTTGTGATGTGGCCTATTTGGCCCGTTTTAAGCCCGTTTCTTATTCTTTTCATCCTCCGGTGCTTCCCTGGGTATAAAACATAAAAAGAAAGGATTAAGAGCACCAAATGACATAAAATAAGGGATAATTCATCCAAAAGCATGCTAAATGTGGGCTTAAAATATGTTACTATTACGGTTTATCACTGATGCAGCTTTTAAACACTCTTGTATTACTTTCACTCTCTCTTCAGCTTCTCTAACCAAATCAACCCCGTGAATTTGGTTTTCTTTGAGTTCAGTCCAAAATAAAGGTGTTCTGCATTTACGCCCATATAAATCTTCATAAGGCGCCATCTTTAAACTCGATTGAAAACTATTATTGTAGGCGAATTCTACTTATAGGAGAAACATTTCCCAATTACCTCGAAATTCTAGAATGCAACATCGGAGCATATCCTCGAGTACTTGTATTAACCTCTCTGACTGACTGTCAGTTTGAGGATGAAAGGCCGTACTAAAGTTCAACTTTGTACCAAGAGCCTCTTGTAACTTCTTCCAAAATATGGATGTGAATCTTGGATATCTATCCGATATGATTGACAAAGGAACTTTGTGAAGCCTTACTATTTCAGAAACATACAAGTTTGCCAACTTGTCTAATGAGTAATCCACACGGACAGGTAAGAAATGGGCTGACTTCGTAAGTCTGTCAACCACAACCCATACAACATCTTTCTTACTCGGTGATAACGGTAAACCTGTTACAAAATCCATGGTGATACGGTCCCATTTCCACTCGGGAACCAAAATGGGTTGAAGCAAACCCGAAGGTACTTGGTGTTCAGCCTTTACTTGCGACAAATCATGCATTTGAAACAAACTCAAATATCTTTCTTCATTCTCGGCCACCAATCACATGCTTCAAGTCATTATACATCTTAGTACTACCCAGATGTACAGATAAACATCTGTTATGTGCCTCATGCAAAATTCTCTGAATAAGCTCCTCCTTTCTCGGTACACAAACTCTATCTTTGAACATCAGACTTCCATTGGGACTAAACCGGAAATCGGACTCATCATCTGTCTCGCACCGAGCTGTCTTGACTTGCAATTCACTATCTTCTTTTTGATCTTCAATGATCTCTTGGAGAAACATTGGTCTAGCTCTCAACTCAGCTAGAATAGAACCATCATCGGATAAAGTTATCTGTGAATTCATTACTCTTAATGCAAATAGGAACTTTCTGCTTAAAGCATCGGCGACCACATTCGCCTTTCCTGGATGGTAGTCAATGACCAACTCATAGTCTTTTATTAACTCTAACCATCTCCGCTGCCTTAAGTTCAATTCTTTCTTCGTCAACAAATACTTCAGACTTTTGTGATCAGTGAAAATCCAACATCTCTCACCATATAGGTGGTGTCTCAATATCTTCAATGCGAAGACTATGGCAACCAATTCTAGATCGTGTGTCGGATAATTCTTCTCATGAGGCTTCAACTACCTTGAGGCATAAGCAATTACCTTGCCTTCTTGCATAAGTACACAGCCTAATCCATTTAAAGATGCATCGCTGTATATCACGAACTCTTTCCCTATCTCGGGTTGTACTAAAATCGGAGCTTCTATCAATAATGCCTTTAGTTTCTCGAAACTTTGTTGGCATCTTTCTGTCCACTCAAACTTCACATTTTTCTGTAACAATTTCATCATCGGGGTTGCAATCATGGAAAACCCCTTGATAAATCGTCTGTAATAGCCGGCTAGGCCTAGAAAGCTTCTAATATCAGAGATGTTTCTCGGTGGTTTCCAGTCCATTATGGCCAAAATCTTACTTGGATCTACTCAGGCTCCATCTCCCGAGACAATATGTCCCAGAAATCCTACTTCATTGAGCCAAAATTCACTTTTACTGAACTTGGCATAAAGCTGATTTTCTCGTAGAGTCTACAAAACCGTTCGTAGATGCTCAGCATGCTCATTCTCATATCGGGAATAAATCAATATGTCGTCGATAAAAACGAATACAAACTTGTCAAGGTATGGCCTGAAGATGCGGTTCATTAAGTCCATGAATACCGCAGGAGCATTGGTCAAACCAAAATGCATGACTAAAAATTCATAATGCCCATACCTCGTTCGAAAAGCGGTCTTGGATACATCTGAATCCTTTACTCTCAGCTGGTAGTACCCCGATCTCAAGTCTATCTTAGAGAACACAGTGGCTCCCTTCAATTGATCGAACAAATCATTGATTCTTGGCAATGGGTACTTGTTCTTTACTGTCACTTTATCAAGCTGACGGTAATCTATGCACAGTCTCATGGTGCCATCTTTCTTTTTCACAAATAAAACCGGAGCACCCCATGGTGAACAACTCAACCTTGCAAAGCCTTTATCTGTCAACTCTTGCAACTGTGACTTCAGGTCTTTCAACTCCGTTGGATCCATTCTGTATTGAGTAATAGATATCAGTACAGTACCGGGAGCTAGCTCAATGCTGAACTCAACCTCTCTAACTGGTGGTAGTCCTGGTAATTCCTCAGGGAAAACATCCAAGTACTCACATACTATCGGTACTGACTCAATCTTTAACCCAGTTTCTCTATCATTCATCACGAAGGCCAGATATGCTTCATACCCTTTTCTTATGTATCTCTGTGCCGTCATATAAGAAATCATTACAGGTGATCTACCTTGTTCCTCTGATTCTACATGGATAATGTCCCCATTCTCACATCTCATCTCGATGTATTTCTTCCCACAATTAACTATTACATCATGGGTGGTCAACCAGTCCATACCAAGAATGAGGTCAAACTCATCAAATGGTAACAACATAAGGTTTGCCTAAAAACAATGACCTCTAATCATTAATAAACAATCTTTACATACTTCATCAATTAACACACTCTTGCCTAAAGGATTAGATACCTTAATTGTAAATTCTTTAGAATCTATAGGCATACTCATCTCGGATACTAGTTTCATGCAAATGTAAGAGTGTGTGGATCCGAGATCTATTAAAGCAATAACTTTGATATCATGAAGAGAAAAGGTACCCATAATAACATCATGGGAAGATGCCTCTTCGCGAGCGCGAATGGCATAAGTCCGTGCAGGCACCCTACCCTCGGGTCTCGCGGCCTGCTCTCTAGGGTTACCTCTTCCTCTTGCCCCACTTCCTGGGTTTCTCTGCGGTCTTCCTCTGACCATACTCCCGGATCTCGGGTTCTGAGCTCTCTCTTCTTTCATTGTCTCTGGACAATCTTTTATGTAGTGGTCTTGGGAACCACATCTAAAACATGCATTTTCATGCGCTCGGCATTCTCCAAGATGACGTCTGCCACACTGTGGGAATTCGGGTCTTTCAGATTGAAAATTCCCCACACTAGCGACTGAAGTAGTCTGTGCTTTATTTCCCGAATACTGTTTACTCTTGTCTTTCTTTGAAAACCCAATGGAAGTAGCCGATCGGGTAGGGAAATCTCTTGACTTCTTGGATGAGGATTGGAATGACTTATTCCACTGTCTCTTTCTAGAGTCACGAGACTCCATTTTAGACTTTCTCTTCTCTTTTACTAGCTCTTCGGCTTTACAAGCCCTCTCTACTAGCACAACAAATTCCTTTAATTCTAGGACAGCAACAAACAGTTTGATGTCCTCATTTAACCCATCTTCAAATCTTTTGCTCATGATGGCCTCGGTGGACACGCATTCTCGAGCGTATTTGCTGAGTCGCACAAACTCATGCTCATAATCGGTCACCGACATCTTGCCTTGCTTTAACTCTAGAAATTCTTTTCTTTTCTAATCTACAAACCTTTGACTGATATACTTTTTCTTAAACTCTTCTTAGAAAAATTCCCATGTGATATTTTCCCTTGATACCACCGAAACAAGGGTGTTCCACCATTGGTAAGAAGAATCTCTTAAAAGAGAGACCACACACTTCATGCATTCCTCAGGTGTGCATGACAACTCATTAAATACCCTGATAGTATTTTCTATCCGAACTCGCCTTTTCGGATCATCATCTTTTCTAGCAGAAATTCTTACTCTTTATGTTTCTGATCCTATCAACTGGAGGTTTGTCTCCTCTTACCACCTCTACTACTTGAGGGGCTGCAGGGATAGGTTGTGGAACAGGCGGGGGTGAAGGGGGTTGTACATTTGGGTTCGTACGAATGAACTCTGTATACCACGTGTTCATAATATGGAGGAAGGCTTCTCTAGCCTCTTCTCCTCCTTGACTCATCGTAGTGGGTCTATTCTCATTCTCATTCGGCACCGTCCCTTCTGCGGGAGCTGGCGCGTTACTTTCTACATCATCTGCCACAGCTCTTTCGGGATCCATTTACTAAATGTATAAACATAATTTAAGTCATCAGGAGTCGTCACACTATCATTATAAAAACATTCTTACGTATGGCATGTATAGCTAGACTCGTGCTCATGCTACGTTAGTCCTAGAACTGACTAAATCGTAGCTCTGATACCACTAAATGTAACACCCCATACCCGAGTCCGAGGCTAAGACCGAATAGGAGACATTACTATGCTTGAACTTGCTTGAACATGTACTTACGGGCTGTAAAATTTTGTTCTGAATTAAAAACTTCTCTTTCTTAGACAAAACATACGTTTCATGGGCCTACGAGGCCTTAAACATCTATCCGGAAACCTTCGGAACTCAATAGGAAAATTTTCCTCGAACAGGGGTCACACGCTTATGTGACTTGGGACACGCCCGTATACCCCTAAAACACGCCCGTGTCTTTTACCCGTGGTTGACACTGACTAATATCACACGGCCTTGACAGGCCCGTGGCTTTGGCCCGTGTGCTAAACCTTGGCATTCTGACTTATCCACACGGTCCATACACACGCCCGTGTACTTCATCCGTGTGGTAATTCAATTTACAAGTGCAAGGTGCAGACTTCACACGTCCAGGGCACATGCCCATGTGCTAACTGTGTGGCACACACGGCTTAAACACATGGCCGTGTAATTAGCCCGTGGTCTATTCTGACTTAAAACACTAATGTGCGGGGACACACGGCTTAGACACACGCCCGCGTGTGTCCATCTGTGGGAGCTTAGAGGTTATTTTCCAAGCCAATTGCCACCACCGAAATTAAGATCAATTCAATTCTCAATTTGCCAACTCAAGTATTACATCTAACATGAATATTACTACATGCTTCATTGATAATTATAAACATACACACTTAGTCAAACTTGGCCAATCACTTAGCCATATACAAAAGAATAATAAACTTGATAGCCTATACTTTGGCCCTCCTTAAGACATTTTTCAAAATGAAATGCTTCCTATACATGCCATACTTAATATAAACAACTTGGCTATACCAAAATAGCGATTGATAGTGTGCTCCGAGCTCCGATGATGATGATCCATGAGATTAGCTTGGCGGGACTACATGGAAAGAAAGAGTGAAAGAGATAAGCATTTAGCTTAGTAAGTTTGCATATAATGCACATAACAACATACTTGCTTAATATAAACCATTTGACATAAACAATGGCATCATAATTTCAGCTATAAAGCTTACTTTCTCATACTTGATTCTTACATATCTCATGATACTTACTAGTCTCGTACTTGTGAGGTAAACAAGGTACCTGTATCACTTGATCACATTGATCAGCATACTTTAACATAATAATCATAATCTCTAATTTATCATTCATAACATGAATAATACTCATTCTCGACTTGATGATAACTTTGCTTATTTACTTCTTGTTATCTCATTTAAACTTTACTCGTTTGCCCGATGAATTTCTATGAATAACCGAGGATACTGAATCTCATCTCACATGCTCGATGCCAAGGCCATATCCTAGATACGGTCTTACATGGAATCTCTCATCTTGGTTTCGAGGCCATGTCTTGACATGGACTTATCTGAAGTCTTTCTCGTGAGTTCCTTGGGAACTTACCATTGCCATGTCTTGACATGGTCTTACTTGGTATCTTTACTCATGAACTGGTCAATGCCGAGCCTTGGCTTGGACTTACAGGAAATCTTCCTTGTTACTCACCAATGCCATGCCTTAGCTTGGACTTACATGAAATCTTCCTTGTTACTCACCAATGCCATGCCTTGGGTTGGACTTACATGGGATCTCTATCTCTTGATAGCTTTTCAATTCCAAGACTTGTCTTGGACTTACATGATAACTTTTCAATGCCAAGACTTGTCATGGACTTACATGATATCTTTGCTTGGAGACTCACCAATGCCATGCCTTGGCTTGGGCTTATATGGGTCTTCATCTCATAATAACTCTTCAATGCCAAGACTTGTCTTGGTCTTACATGATAACTTGTCTAATTGCCGATTCCATGCCTCGGCTTGGACTTATACAGACTTTCTCATTTCATGTGATAGATCGAGTATCCTAAGCTATTCAACTTCAATAGGGGCTTTCTCATGCTTGATCTTATTGATTACTTTGTTTAACATAACATTAAACATTTTCATGATAATATTGTACATTATACTAAGCAATTCAATGATATTAATCATAAAGCTTAGAAATCATACAAACTTACCTCAATACAAAATGTATGTAGATATGCAATTTAGTCCTCGACTTTGTTCTTGCCTCGGTTTCAATCCGGGCTTCATTTTTCTTGATCTATAATAATAATTAGATCATTTAATACTCACATTGACTAAATTGACTCTTAACTCATACTTTGGCAAAATTACTATTTTGCCCCTAAACTTTCTCATATTTGCACTTTTGCCCCAGGGCTCGTAAAATGATTCTCATTCAACTTTCTTAAACTTCATGCTTAGCTGATTCATTCTCTCAACTATAGCAATCATCAATTCTCATTATTTCTAATAGGTATGAACAATTTCATAACTTTTACAAACTAGTCCCTATATTCATTTTTCATGAATTTCACTTAGAAAAAGATGTTTATCTAACATAAAACTCTCATAATCTTCCATAAAACATCATTTAACAAGCATGTCATACATGGGTAGATTTTTTAACATACATCTTAGCTCATTTTATAGCTAAAAATAGCTAATTCATAATACGAGAACTTCAAAAATACGAAGAAGATTAAAAACGGGACTAAGATGAACTTACTAGCAAGCTTGAAAGATGAACAAACCCTAGCTATGGGGTTCTTCAAATTTTCGCCACAATGAAGAAGATGAATGAGATTTTTATCATCTTTTTCCTATTTTAATCATTTATTAGATAAATGGCTAAAATGCCCTTCTCTTTAAAATTTTCCCTTTTACTAACTCATGTCCATTTTTGTCCAAAACTTATAATTTGGGAAATTTGCTATTTAAGGACTTCTAATTACTATTCTAAAGCTATTTCATACAAAAAGCTTCTAGAAACTCATATTTTGCAACTTTTGCAATTTTAGTCCTAATGGACCCTTTAATGGAAATTTCCATAAAATCTCTACATGAAACTTTCATAATACCATACAAACATCTCAAATACTTTAAAAACTCATATTACTACTTCGGATTTGTGGTCTCGCACCACTTTTTCGGCTAGGCCCTAAATCAGGATGTTACAGCCAGTCTTTCTTTTCTTTACCGAAAATCCTGTAGTTACCCTCACACAAGCACATTTGATCTTTTTCTTTTCTTCTTGTTACCTTTTCCAAACCCTCTAAAGCTGAATAATTCAACCCTCCCTTTGCCGAAATTCTTTTTGTGCCGTCACTATTTCTTCAACCTAGCCGATTCTTGTGTAAGTACTTTACGTTTTCAATTGATCTTGCTAGAACCGACTTATCCTCTCCCTCACTCTTTCTAAATCGATTTTGGTAGGGGATTGATATCGAATCTCTATTCTTCAGATCTCTACCGAATTACTTTTTATACGTTTCAGATTTGGGTAAGTATTCTTCACTTTTGGTTTTGAAGGTTGGCCGAATGGTCATAAGTAGTGTAAGGGTGACTTAAGATGGATATAAGTCACTTATGGTTTAGATTTTAATAATTAAGATTGATGCAGATTTAAGAAGTACTCGTGATTAGTGATCGAGGAAAAGCTATTAAGGCTTGGTGTTTCAAGTAAGGTTAAGGTGAGACTTCAGCTTTTGGTAAGGTATTCAATAAGTTTATGTGATTAATCATTGAGTGACATCATTTGTAGGATCGTGGCTAAGGAGATCGCAGCGCGTTTTGTTATCAGGTGTGTACATACACTATACACACATAATGGATTGGGAAATCTCGAAATCCCGAAAGTTGGGCTTCAGTAGTCTTGCGAGTGTGCGAACACTCGTATGGGGGAAATGGAATTGATAATAGAGACCCCATGAGTGATCTCATGGACTTGGGTCGTGTTTTGGCCAATCGGGGCAAGATGGGCAAAATGGGCTAGATGGGTCGTAGGCTCAAAATGGGCGAACTTGATGAGTTGGTAATAAGTGATGAACTTGCCATTCTGGTTACATGGCTTGGAATTGATTTGGGCCATATGAATGTGATTGGGCCAAATGGGCCATACGAATGAGATTTGGGCCTAATAGGCCATACGAATGAGATTGGGCCTGGTGGGCCATATGAACGTATGCGATTTTGTTTGGGCTTTGAAAGGGGTCTTGGGCTTAGTATTTGGTAAGTTGCTTGACCTTGCATAAAACTTAATTTATTAACTAGTTATGACCGTGGACAAGTCATAAGGTTAAGGTGTGGCAATGGGTATATGCATGTCTAGGATTGGATCTAGGGAGAGCTTGGTACTTAAGTAGTCTTAATGACTCACCTCCTCTTCTCTGGAATCCTGCATGGTGCATAGTATCTGTTCACTTTAGCCAACGAGGACTTGATAACGGGCCAAGGTAAGTAATAGACCCATAACACTTAAAAATGACTGAAATGCCCCTAAGGGCGAAAATAACTAAAATACCCCTATGTGTTGAAGGTAAGATTTATGGATGCTACATGTACACTTGCTGCATTCATATGATATTTTGTTTAGGTTGCATATGGGTTGGAAATTATGGAATGGAGGAAGTATATGAGGATCGCATGGTTGCTTGACGATCGTGGATCCACCGATAACTTTTTAAGCCCATTATATGATTAGCGACTTTGTTTGCAATGTTAGGTAGTACCGAAACCGGCTACCCTTGAAGTGTATCGGATGGGTGGGTCGATTTAGAAATCCCTACAGATGTGTTTCGCTGGACTTTGAGACGAGCAAGAGTATCGGATGGATTATTTGGGGAGGGTTTGCACAAAGATTGCATGTATGTTATTATTATGTTGATAATATGATATGTATGCTATTTGTTTGTCGAGGGTCGTACACACTGAGTTTTCGAAAACTCACTCCCTCTTTTATTTTTCTCAGGTGATCCTCAGTAGGCGGTTCGACGGATGGAGGGACTCAGAGGTGGCCAACTAGCAAGACGATTAGACCTTTTTTCTTAATATCTAAATTCTAGATTTTAAGTTATTTATTTTAAGTTAATTTATTTCGAATTGTATAAGGCTTTCCCTCTAGTTATTATTCCATTACTTTCACTATGCATTGAAATTTTGAAACGGAACCTGGATTTATTTCTTTTAAACGTATTTCAAGGTTTTTGAAAATAATTGTGTTTTAAGAATGAGCTTCCGCTGTCAAAGGAAATTTTTACTTAGTAACAAGGAAATGGTTTTTGGCTACACCTCGTTTTGAAAGCAAACTGAATTTTACTTAACTTTTCTCTAGAAGGGTTTTCAATGAAAACAAGGTTTTCGCAAAAAAAATACTTCAATGTGAAACGCCAGATTCGGGCCTAACCTCTAGGTCAGGTTTGGGGTGTTACATGCCCTACCCGTGTGGTTCTGGCTTGGCCGTGTGGATCCTTAAGATGGCCGGGCTTTTCCTCCGGTTTGGCTCATTTTCCGCTCCTTTTGCTTCCATATGCTCTACTAAGTATAGAAGTACAAATTTAAAGGATTAGGAGCATCGAATTCACCAAATTATAAAAATAAACATCCAAAAACACGCTAAGCGTGGGATTAAAATGTGTTACTTTTATGGTTTATCAAATATCCCCACACTTAAGCATTTGCTTGTCCTCAAGCAAAATCCTCAACTCACAATTAAAATTAAACTTCCTTTGTAACACCCCAAACCCAGCCTCAACGTTATGACCGGATCTGACGTGTCATATCGAAGTGATGTTTATAAACCGGTAAGTTCAAAAAACTCAATACCAAACATTTATTCGCTTTGAGACTTGTAGGATTGTTATTTCATAACACCTCATTACCTTATTAAACAAATCATTTACTAACAAGAATTAAATATCGCGGAAGTTCAATTGAGTTGTAAATTTTCCTTTTAAGGTTTGAAAATCGTAATATCCTTTAAAAATCGTTATCGTTTTAAAACTCGCGTTTCCTAGTCTAGCCAGTAGTAATGAAAAGAAAATACCAATTTAAAGTTAAAAATCCCAAATGGCCTTATTACAGAATCATTAGCCCAATATATTAAAACTAATTTAAATAAAATAACTAAGTTTACGAGTAAAACATGTCGAGTGTGTGGCCACCTCCGAGTCCCTCGCGACTCTAGATCGTCTAAGACTGGGGATTACCTGTACAGTTAAGGAAAAGGGGGTGAGTTACGAGAACTCAATGTGTAATCCCTTATTACGGTAATAGTCTGGGCCTAAGCCCTATTCAGTATCAGAGTGGGCCAAAGCCCAAAAACATATCAATGCAACACAGAAATGTAACCCAACCCAGTCCAGCCAACACACCACCCGTACCAACCAACACACCTTGTGGGGACCAAGTCAACCCACCCAGCCAGCACACCAATAACGTAGTCTAGCTGCTAATAATAACACAGCAAAGCTGCCAGTAACAGTAAACGTGGCTGAGCCACCAGAATTAATATACGTGGCAAAGCCACTAAATCAGTATAACGTGGCATAGCCACCAGTACAGTACTTCCTCCAAATACAAAACCCAACCCAATGCAACATGTCGTGTCATATATAATCCATGTATGCAATATATCACAATCATAATCAATCATACAGATTCACATACATCACTAGAACTACCACTAGGGGTATAACGGTTATCTGGTCGGTTGGGGTAAAATGGTAATTTACCCCTCGGAGGTATTCCGGTAATTTTACCCAATGAGGGTATTTCGGTAATTTCAGACATCTAACGGCCTTTACAAAGGCCTACTGTCGCCTCGAGCGACACAGATACCCTTTCTGGTCAAAATGATGAAATTGGGCCGAAAGCCCAATTCTCGGCCCAAGTGGGCACACATGCTCGTGTGGCCCATTCAGCCCACTTTCAGTCACGGTTCTGCGAACCTCGTAGCCACATCTATTATCCGACCCTTACCATGGATTTCGCCCCTGTGGGCCCATTAGCCCATTGGGCCCAGTTGGCCCACTTCGGCCCAACAAGGCTCATTGCGGCCTAAGCCCACGAGAAAGTTTGTGGCACTCCCAACGGTCTATCGCCAATGTTTGTGGCTCAGTTTACCTCTACGAGTGCTCGTACGCTCGAGTGTTCTCGGATGCCAATATTCTGACTTTTCGATATTTCGGCTTTTAGCCGATTCACAGATCATCAGGGTGTGAATACACCCCTTCACTCATCGCATTAACAGAACAAAAAGAGGTATAAGATTACACACCTGCTTTGGTTTGCTGTTTGAGACACTTCCCGAGGCACCTATGATAACAATGATCATTAGTTAGTTTCAACGCCCTTGGAGATTCATAATATTGAAATACCCTACTCATCTAGCTTTACTTACCACGAGACGTGATCCCCTACAGTGCAACGGTAATCGGCCCTATTCCTTGGCTAATGAAAATGGTCCCTGGCAATATTTGATGAACAAGAGAGAGTTAGCAACCATCCAACATTCGGCCCCCACTTAGAAAAGAGGAAGACCGAAGTTTACTCATGAAGTCATAAGAATACTAACTAGCAACGAATTAAGAAAGCATTTGAATTACTCCACCCTTACCCACACCAATGAACGACGATAATTGTCAGTGGTTTGACAAAAGGATTCGGCCCCAACCACCAAGAACAAGAAGGTTCAACATGAAGAGAGTATGCAGATTAGGCTTACAAGATTCAGCCAGCAGAAGGAGAACCAAAGCTTTAAGAAGAATTGCTATTCGGCTAAAGGAGAAATTGAAAAGGGAGAAGTGTAGCTATACGGCCAAGAGGAAAAGAAAAGAAAATGAATGAAGTGTGAAGAGAAGTGGGAAGAAGAGTAAGATTCAGCCAACCCAGAGAAAGCTACAACGAGTGACAAAAGTTTATGAAAGGCTATTAGCAAGATGAGAAGAAGAAAAGAAAAATGCACGAAAGGTAAAGAAAAGTGCACGAAATGCTTCAGAGAAGAAAACCCGAAAAGAACCAAAAAAAGAACTCCAAAAGCAAAAAGGGTTTCAGTTTCTACTAACACCCAAGGTTGCCGAAAATGCTTCCAAATGCCACCCTCTAGCCGAAATCTCCCACTTAGCCACACTCCCAAATTCGGCCAACACTCCCACACACATCACTTCCCCGATTTTCTCCACAAAAATCTCCTACTATTGCTCCCCACCTTCCATTTGAAATATTTGACCAAGTCTTCAACCTCCCTTGAAGAGTTTGCTCCAAACTCTACTTCTTCCACTCACAAGACATAAAATAAAAGTCCTCAATTGTAATTCGTGGGATTCAAACCCCATTCCTCCTTGCTACTTCCTTGACGCCACAGCCACAAGCCACAAGCTCTCTTTGTGACTCCTAAATGCACACAAATATACTTAAGTCCTACAGCTAACAACCCTCTCCTCTTTAGGGCAAAAAACTAAAATTTTTCCAAAGCTCAGACTCGAACCCAGGCCTCCTTAGAGCCACCAAATACACTCAAATAGCTAGCCGCTCAAGCACAACATAAATTTTAAACAAAATTATAACCCCTAATTTTTGGAACGTCACATCCTTAATTCATAATTCTTATCAATAATGTCTTATCATAATTCACAAATAATTCATACATTGATAATTTAACTAAGAGAGTACTAAAGATTCAAACAATCCAAGTCACACATTTTTATAGCATGAAAAATATAGGTGTTTCCCCTTATCTAAATAATTACATTTGATTCAAAACCGACAAGAACTGACATTGTAACAACCCATTTTGACCCTAATTAGAATAGTGGTTTCGGGACCACAAATTCGAGTCCGAAAAATAATTTAAAATTATTTTCAGTGTTTATTATGTGTGAATTTGCTTGTGTTAAATTTTCGTGTTTTAATTTTGTCGTTTAAGTGTCCGATTAAATAAAAGGACTTAATTGCGTAAAATGTGAAATTTGCTAATTAATGTGTAAGTGCTAATTTGCTAATGGCTTTTTAATATTAGGTCCTTAAAGGGCAAATAGCCCATTCTAGCTATAGTGGACGGCATATGGTCTAAAATGACCTTAATTTATATGTTATAATTATTAAATATAAAAGGTTAAATAAGTAAATTAATAATAAACTAATATATGTTAAAATAAAATAAAAACAAGTCTTGTTATCATCTTTACTTAGCCGAATTTAAGCAAAAGAAAAAGAAACAAAACCTAGCAACATTCGGCCATTGATTGAGCTTGATTCAAGGTGAGTTTTAGCTCGGTTTTTGATAATTTTTATGTTTTTGAGATCGTTGCTTTGAGTACTATCCGACCCATGCTACAATTTTTTTATTTTGATGATGATTTTGTGTTTTGCCATTGATGATAGCTTGTGATTTTTGTTGTTTGATGATAAAATATGAAATATATGTATTAGATTAACATGTTTTGTCTTTGAATTTTTGATGAATTTGAGTAATTTGGACTAAATTGCAAAAATAAAATTTTAAGGGACTAAAATGTGAAATAAATGAAATGTGTGGACTTTAATGAAGACTATGAATATTCAGCCCTAGCATAGTGTGTTCAAATTTTGTATATTTTGTGTTTTGTGCAAAAAGGACTAAATTGTAAAAAGTGTGAAATGTTAGGGGCAGAATTGTAATTTGCCCATTTATGTGTTTTAGATTAAATTGAATAGAATGGTGTTTAAATAAGCTTAATTTGAATATGTTTAGATCAAGAACCAAAGAAAACGGATTTGGGCTGGGGAAAAATGAAAGTAGTCGATTACTCGATTTTACCGTCCGTCGACGTCCGAGGTAAGTCAATAAGCATTTAAATGTTGAATTCTAAATCTGAATTTTGAGTTGTTGATGATTGTTTGAGATTCCGAGGTCGTATCTATGTTCTGAGAAATCCAGAGTTGATTCAGTTGATTTTGAGTGAAGCACATAACAGTTGTCTATCTGTTCATCCGGGGAGCACTAAAATGTATCATGATTTGAAACAACACTACTGGTGGTCTAGCATGAAAAGGGATATTTTTTACTTTGTTTCAAAATGTTTAATGTCAGCAAGTGAAAGCTGAACATCAAGTTCCGTCTGGGTTGTTACAACCAATTCTGATTCTTGAATGGAAATGGGATAGAGTGACCATGGACTTTGTTTCTGGTTTACCTTAGACTCCGAGAAAGAAAGATGCGATATGGGTCGTGGTTGACCGACTGACGAAATTTTCCCATTTTGTTCCGGTAAGATCTGATTATTCACTTGATAGATTAGCTGAGCTATATATTTTCGAGATTGTTAGATTACACGGAGTGCCACTATCCATTGTGTCAGATAGAGATCCGAGGTTTACATCAAGCTTCTAGAAGAAATTGCAAGAAGCTTTGGGTACGAAATTACATTTCAGTATAGCTTTTTATTCGCAAGCAGATGGTCAGTCGGAATGGACCATTCAGATTCTCGAAGACATGTTAAGATGCAGTATACTTGAGTTTCATGGTTCGTGGGAACAGTATCTGCCATTGATCGAATTTGCGTATAATAATAATTTTCAGTCGAGTATCAAGATGGCACCATATGAAGCTCTGTACGGACGTAAACATCGTACCCCTCTGTATTGGACCGAACTCAGTAGAAAGAAGTTTCTTGGAGTTGATTTGATAAAAGACTTAGAACAGAAAATAAAATTGATTCAAGATTGTTTGAAATCAGCATCTGATCGTCAGAAGTCTTATGCGGACTTAAAACGAAAAGATATAGAATTTGAGATCGGCGATAAAGTATTTCTGAAAGTGTCACCATGGAAGAAAGTACTCCGTTTCGGACGTAAAGGCAAGTTGAGTCCAAGGTTCATCGGACCGTATGAGATCATTGAACATGTCAGGCCTGTTGCATATAGATTAAAGTTGTCGTCTGAGTTAGAAAAGATACACAATGTGTTCCATGTTTCGATGCTCCGTAGATACCGAACTGATCCGTCACATGTAATTGCCCCATCTAAAATTGAGATCCAATCTGACATGTCATATGAAGAAGAACCGATCTGTATCTTAGCTCGTGAAGTAAAAGAGTTGAGAAACAAGAAAATTTCGTTAGTAAAAGTATTATGGAATCGAAATGGAACTAAAAAGGCAACGTGGGAACCGGAAGATTCAATGAAATAGCAATACCTGAATCTGTTTAACGGTAAAATTTTTGGGGAAGAAAATCCCTAAGGGGGGAGAATTGTAACAGTCTGGTTTATACCCTAGTCGGAACAGTAGTTTTGAGACCACGAATCCTAGTCTGAATAATATTTTAATATTATTTTCTGTGTCATTGGAATGTGATTGAGCATGTGGTAAATTTTCGTAAGCTAATTTGTCCGTCTGAATGCTTAATTTGATAAAAGGACTAAATTGCATAATGTTTAAAAGTGGCTTTTCATTTGATTTATGGGCAAATTGTTGTGGCTTTATTATTGTGAAGTCCTTAAAGGGCAAATAGCCCATTTTTACTTATAGTGGACGGCAACATGCAATTTTATACTATGTTTTTATATGTTTGCTTTATATAATAATGATATATGATATTTTATATTTATATTAAAAGGTTATAATATAATAAAAGAAACAAGGGTAGTGGCTTCATTTTATCATTTTTCTTGTCGAAAAACACCAAAATAAAAAGAAATAATAAGCTTAAGGGTTTCGGCTATTTCAAGTTAAAATTAAGGTATGATTTTGATTTAAATTTTGATGATTTTTATGTTTTTGAGATTGTTGCTTTGTCTACTATCAAGCCCATGTTTCAATTTTATGTATTGATGATGTTTGTGTAAGATGTCATTGATGATATGTCAAGCTTTTTGATGATTTTTGGTGTTAAATGAAAGATATGAGCTAGATGAACATGTTTTGTTCTTGAAGTTTTGATGAATTTAGCTTAATAGGGCTAAATTAAGAAAATGGCAAATTGAGGGACTAATTTGTGAATTTGATGAAAAATATGGGCTTATATGTGATGTATGAATATTCGGTTAAGCATGTGTATGGGTAGATTTTGTGAATTTGATGTTTTTAGAAAAATGGACTAAATTGATAAATTATGCAAATGTGAGGGTTAATTTACAAATTACCCTAAATGTGTGTTTTTGGATTGAATTGAATGAAATAGTGAATAAAAGGGTTAATTCTGAACATGTTTAGATCAAGAACAGAAGAAAACGGGCTTAGATAGCGAGAAAGCGAAAGTAACCGAGTAGCCGTTTCCATTTCCGTAGAATCGAATCCGAGGTAAGTCATATTGCAAATAAATGTAATTGTATTGAATTGAGTTTATTTACATGACTATAAATGATAATGAATGCTTATGAGATGCTATGTATATGAATTTTGGGATAAGGTCCATTTAGTGATAATTCTGAGAAGTCTCGTACGAACTTAGGAATACAAAGGTATCTATTATGTGATTACGTGTAAGACCTTGTCTGGGACAGTGGCATCAATATCTGATTACGTGTAAGACCCTGTATGGGACAGTGGCATCAATATCTGATTACGTGTAAGACCGCATGCGGGACAAAGGGCATCAATATCTGATTACGTGTAAGACCCTGTCTGGGATAGTGGCATCAATATCTGATTACGTGTAAGACCATGTCTGGGACAGTGGCATCAATATCTGATTACGTGTAAGACCCTATTTGGGACAATGGCATCAATATCTGATTACGTGTAAGACCCTGTCTGGGACAGTGGCATCGATATCTGATTATGTGTAAGACCGCTCGGGACGAAGGCATCGATGTGCGAGTGCATGTAAGACCTCATCTAGGACGTTTGCATTGTACGACCATTCCGAGCTTTCTGAGTATCCTACTAGATTCCTTACGAATCAACATGCAAGTCTGTGATACGAATTGCAAATCCGAACTTTGATAAAAATTAACGAATGAACATCCGTTTCAGGTACGTTGCTTATACACTGATTGTGTATATAAGGTAAGTATCCGTGTGATTATATCATGATGTTATGTATATGGAATTTATAATACGATATCTAAAGTCTTGATTGTATGAACTATATGTATATATGGTAAGTTATGAATAAGCATATGAGATTGAGAAAGAATGAAGTGATTCTTGTCATGAGAACCATATTGATCATCTTATTAAATTAGTTATGTGCAATCCATGTTAAGTTTGATTGTATATTGACTTACTAAGCTTTTGGAAAGCTTACTCTATGTATGTTTTCTCTGTTTTATAGGTCGTCAAAGCTACTGAGGGCTCGGGACCGTCACGGATCATCATCACACTACTAAAACTCTTTTTGGTACACTTTGAAACTGTATATAGCTCAATATGGCATGTATAGGCTAGTCTTGGTATAAGTTGTAAAGTGAACTTAGCCATGTGATTTGGCTAGATAAGTTTTGATATATGCTTAAAGAATTATGATATGTGAAGTGGTTTTGGTGTGATTAGTAGATATTTGAAATGGTAAGTGTATAGATGATTGGTGCTTGAGCATAATTGAGATTTGATCATGCAAATTGGTATGTTTGGAATTTGCTTGAATGGTTATATTGAATGGATGGTAGTGTAATTACCTTAGTTGACAAATAGGCATGATTTGGTTGGTTATTTGGTATGTTTTTTATGGTTATATGTGCATGAGATATGTTGGAAAATATGGCTTGTAGGTTGACCCTTATGGGTGGCACTTTGGCCTTGAAAATGGCCTATATTGCCACACGGTTGTGGCACACGGGCGTGCCTAAGACTGTGGTTGAATTGGCAGAATGTAGCTTTAAATGCACACGGCCTCGACATGGGCGTGTCAGCTGGCCGTGGTGTATAAGTCAGTAGCTAGCTAAGAGTACACATATAACCTGCGATAGTGTGATATCTCCCGACTCTGACGAAAATTGTTTCGATGAGACAGATATGTTTTCCAACCGAGCTAATTTTGATAGTACAGAAGTAAATACTCAAATGTTTGAGTGATAATGTGTTGATTATGAATTGAAACTCATAAAGGTATGGATCAAATTGTATGACATATTGTTATTGATAAATGTTATAATGATATGAGCATATGAGTTATGACATTTGAGTTATGATGCAATATCAGAATTTTGATTGTGAATTAGTGATTTGAGTTAGCATATGAACTATGTGTTAAGTACAAAAGTATTGATAAGTCAATGATTATTAAATGTTTTGAGAATGTGAAATTAGAAATGAACTGGTTGTTTGTGATAGTATATGTTATGTGCATGTATGTGAGAGAGTTAAATTTGAGGCTTTACTACCCTCACCCCCTTATCAGTGAAATGTTAAAATGAAATCCGTAAGATTTTTGAATGAATAAGTTCACGAGAGTGGAAATACAGAGATCGAGTGTTTGAAAGATTATTAATTTGGTCGAGAAAAGAGAATGAATCAAAGAAATGAAGACAAGACTAAAAGAGATATTGGATAGTTCTCAAGACTATTCGATTATGCAACGTCATATTAAAGAAGAAGATAAGTCCGATCAAATGACCTATCCGGTATGTTATTTAAAGAAAGTATTAATCTGAAGCTTTTAAATTGATTTACATTAGTGATGGGATAATGTGAAAATTTCTAATGATAGAATTAGACAAAGGATTAATGTTTGAACTGTATTGATGGTTGAGTATAGTTGTAACACCCCAAACCCGACCGTAACGTAACGTTACGGCCGGATTTGGCATGTCACATGGAAAGGTTGTTAAAGAAACTTTGTGATCGTTTAAAAAATTCGAGCTTAATTATTTATTGCTTGTAATCCGTTTGTTAATATTTTAGAAAAAGATTATTTATAAAGTATCTTAGAAAAAAAGTCCGTATTTAACATTTCATAATATAAAATAACCGTACTAAATCAAAAACCAAATTAAATCCCGGAGGCCTTGTTACATAACAAATTCCCAAATTTAAAATAAGTTTAAGATAAAGAAAAACGAAGTTTACGAAAGAAGTAACGCATGGCCACCACAGAGTCCTCCTCGGCTCCAAATCCTCGAACTAGGGACTACATGCAAAATTAAGCAGAGGGGTGAGTCATCGAGACTCAGTGTGTAAATCCCCATTAAACGAAATCTGGGCCTCAAGCCCGCAGATACACATTGGGCCTTAGCCCTGTAACATCCCCAAACCCGGCCCATTCACCACGACCGAATCTGGTTATGTTAGTGAAATTTATTTAACTTAGAGAAAAATTTAGTAACACTTGTTAACTTCCGCGCACTCAGAACCTCATCCAATAACTGTTTCTCTCTGATCTGCTCAACCCAAGTAGGCTTAACCTGCAACTCTGCCAGAATACTCCCATCGTCAAGCTCCCCTTTTTGCACTTAAAAATCCAAAATTTTCTAAAGTCTTCCCCTTGAGTCCAAACATTCTTACCACCTCTCAAACACATCCAAGCATACCCAAAACCTACTAGAACATGAATTATACCCAACATGCATAGCCCCTAAACCAGGGTGTTACAATTCTACCCTCCTTAAAATAATTTCGTCCTCGAAATTACTTGTCTAAACTAATGAGTCCAATTCTTCCCACTACGCTAAAGTCATGCACTCGATCTTAAAGAGCTAACATACCTTCTAGGCACGCTTTCTAAGTTCATACTCAAGGTTCCAACTACTTTACGAGCAACAGATCAAACAATCACCAAAGCGAACAAAACTCCAAAGAGTATTCCAGACTTAAGGAACTTACCAGTTGACCCATCAGGCACATCATTATCCTCTCTCCGACGAGCTGCATAAACCAGACCTGGCTGCCTTGCCTCAGTGCCACCATTACTGCGGTCTACTGCCACACGACCTTGGCCGAAACCATTTCCTCTATGGTTCGAACCGCGACCCCTTATCGCTGCTTGCCGACCACCTCTGCCTGGTTGCCCATAACCTTGGCCTTCTGCTTTCGAGTCCCATTTGGATTCTCGGGACAATCCTTAATCAGATGAGACTTGGACTTGCATCTGAAGCACTCTCGAACACGATTCCAGCATTCGCCAACATGGTACCTTCCACACTGCGCACACGGACGATCTGGATTCCTCTCAGTTGTCTTAACAATATGAACAGGAGTCTCAACCCTCGGTCTCTTCTGGACCCTCTCAACCACTTCTAGCGATCCAACACTTCTCTTATCACTGTTCCTTTCCCTATTGAGCCTCTCACCTTCTTGACCTCCTCGGCTATTCGAGCTTTCTCCACTAAAACGGCGAAGTCTCTTTCCCGATGCGAGCAATCAAAACTCGCAACTCATCCCGTAGCCCATCTTCAAATCTAACGATCTCTCATAATCGGTTGCCACGATTCCCGAGCATACCGGCTCAAACGCGAAACTCGGCTTCGTACTCGCTATCGATTTGCTACCTTGCACCGAGATTGAGGAACGCCTTCCTCCGAGCATCCACATAGCTCGCTCCGACATACTTCCCTCGAACTTGATCTTAAAATAACCCTACCCACTGATCGCCGGGTACTTTCCTTAACCGTGAGCCACCACCGGTAGGCCTCATCTCGCAAAGAACGAAACAACACCCTTAAGCTTCTCCTCAAGCAGCTAAGTCTAAGTCGTCCATAATCCTTTCCATCGCCTCAAGCGATTACTCCGCCACGTTCGAGCTACCCTGCACACTCCTCACAAGACCTCGGCCCATTCGCCCCTAAGCCTTTGGTCGACTTCCGAGTCCCATCGCCCCATTGGCTCTCGCCACTCGCTCAAGCACCCGCAGCGATAGCTGCGATCTCGCGTCGTCTCCTCCATCCGATCCTCACTGTTCCACCTCAACACCGGTGGCGGCACATCGCTCTCGACCCATGGCGAGACCCAACTGGTTCGCATACACGACATCCCCGCCTCTACCACGCCCACGAGTATTGCGACCACGCCCCCTAGAACTCATATCTAGCGCCTCGATTTAGTCTGTTTAAAAAGTTTTATGCATTAGAAATTATTGTTTCACTGTTTTATCCACGAGCAATTTTATGCAGTGAAGTTTCCGAGAGTAGTTCTTTCGAGCAATCAAGTTTCCTTCCCTACCTAGGGGTAATTTCGTCATTTTCCTACAGGGGTATTTTTGGTAATTTTGTAAATCGAGAAAACATCTTTCAAAATCAGATTTAGAGTTTTACAAACCAAAGGGGTAAGTTTGAAAATTTTAAACTAAGGGTTTTAAAACAGTGAGGCAAATCCCTTTCGGGTTTTAATAATTGGTTTAGCCTATGAACAAGTCCTCTTGGTTAAGGTGAACCGTAGCTACGCACCAGGTAGGATTCCAGCGAAGAGGAGGTGAGTCACGAGGACTGCTTAAGTACCAGACTCTTCCGGATCCACTCCTAGACATGCGCACAATGGTTGCCACACCTTAACTCGGCGACTTAATCACAGGTTTGTTTAGTAACCTTAAGTCTTATGCATGTGTTTGAGTAGACTAGTCCTAGGGTTCAATAGCCCTAATATTCTAATCTACGAGCCCAACTAAGCCCATAACAGTTCATATAACAATTCACTTCAGAAGTCTGAAGTACTTACCGGCGCAGACTCGGTAGGAGGTACAGTGCCATGCCGAGAATAACTGAAAAATATTTCACGAAACCCATATCTTTGAAAACCCATTTAAAAATGTTTTGGGCCCAAAACCCTCAAAGCCGAGTTTTGAACCAGGGCTCGATACCAAATCAGAACATCCCCAAACTCCCGCCCATTCACCACGAATCAAATCTGTTATGTTAGTGAAATTTATTTAACTTAGAGAAAAATTTAGTAACACTTGTTAACTTCCGCGCACTCAGAACCTCATCCAATAACTGTTTCTCTCTGATCTGCTCAACCCAAGTAGACTTAACCTGCAACTCTGCCAGAATACTCCCATCGTCAAGCTCCCCTTTTTGCACTTAAAAATCCAAAATTTTCTAAAGTCTTCCCCTTGAGTCCAAACATTCTTACCACCTCTCAAACACATCCAAGCATACCCAAAACCTACTAGAACATGAATTATACCCAACATGCATAGCCCCTAAACCAGGGTGTTACAAGCCCACTCAATATAGCATATATCACATGTATGCAATGCAGCCCAGCCCAACCTAGTTTTCCATCCTCTACACACCTGAATCATCCAAACACCAGTGGCATTATGCCACTGTGGTTCTAGACCACCATGATCTCAGATCACTCGTGAAAAAGTCACTAAAATAATAAACGTGGGGCCACCCGGCATCGTGGTCTTAGACCACCGTGACAATCTCTGATAAATTTATGTATACGTAGGGCCAACCTACTGTGGTCTTAGACCACCGAGACAAGTCACTGATTCATGTTTACATGGTTTCAACCACCGTGGTTCTTAAACCACTCGTGACAATAGCCACTCGTGGCAATAGTCACTTCATTAACACTTCCCCTTTCAGTCAATCCCAAGCCCATGCAATATGACATAATAATTGGTGTATGCAGTATGTCATGTATGCAAAACATATATCAAATATAACGTATAACATGGATTACCATCATAATCGGATAAACTAATACAACATAATCAAGCTAATCAACCTCTAAGGGTATAACAAGAATTTTACCTACCAAGGGTATTCTCGTAATTTACCTATCGAGGGTATTTCAGTAATTTCACACCTGCAATGGCCTTTCTGAAGACCTAATGTCGCCCCGAGTGACTCGGCTACCATTTCCGATCATTACCAGACTATTGGGCCTAAAACCCTATTTCGACCCATTCGGGCCCACACACTCGTGTGGCCCAACTAGCACAAATTTAGCCACAGATATGAGATTCACCTAGTCTAGTCTAATACATACTACACAATCATACAATCTACTCATATGGGCCCACGAGCCCATTAGGCCCACTTGGCCCCTATCGGCCCATCATGGCCCAAACAACATCAACCCACAAGAACACTAACGATGGCCTCAACTATCGCGTCGAAGCCCCCAAACGTGCGCTCGCACGCTCGTGTGGCTACTTTCGTCGTGTGACCTGCATTCAACATTTTCCGCTCTACAACTAGAGTAGAGAGAATACACACCTGATAGGAATATGGTGCTAACCCGCGCTCCGACCACTCCTGTGCCCAAACGCCAACCAAGGTATATCCTTCCTCCCATCATAGATAGCTCTATATATAGCCAGCTTCTCACCTTCCTTCTTTGTATCTTTCCGATGTGGGATCCTCCGCTAGCAGAGTTTAAATCCAACTCAAACTCCGACCAGTCCCAATCCAGTAAAATAAATACTCCTTGCTGATCCCGAGACTTGAACCTCAGACCTCTTTCCAGCTGTAACGCCACCTTGCCACTAGGCCACAAGCTCCTCTTGTGTCTTAAAACATGCCCAACTAAAATATGTCTATGGCCAAGGTCTAAATCCATTTAATAAAATAATCTAAAAGAAATGCAAGTTCCACGCCTTGAACCTTGGACCTCCTTCCTTCCTTGTATGCGTCCCCTTGCTCCCTAAGTGGCGTCACTTTGCCACTACACCACACACTCCACTTGTGACATTTTCCTCCACATTTTGTTCTTAAAGCCTACCTACTAACTCCCAGGGTTTTATTCACCTAAAACCAAAATTTCACCTAAGCCCAAGTTTGATCCCGAGACTTCATAGAAGCCCCCTAACCTTCCAAAATCACTCACCTAATAGGTCCAACTTGCACTAATGCCGATCTCTTGATCTAAAAATTTTTAAATGCTACTATGCTCAAGGCCTATTGGGCCCAATCCTACTAGGCCCAATTTCAGGATGTTACAAATCTACCCTCCTTAAAGAAATTTCATCCTCAAAATTTCTAACTAACCCACAGTCATACATCCTAACCTATAACACTATGCTCACGCTGCTTACTCTGATTCCAATAACACTAATTCACTTTCTATCTTAATCTTGGAACCTCTTCACACAACCAACATCTAACCACAGAAGCAAGCAATTTCTCATACTCAACCAATTGCTATATCAAAACATCACATCCAAACCAAACACACAGAATAAATATCAGAAATACAGACATTTCAGCATATAATAGATTATAGTGTAAAAAGAAGCTTACGAATTCGGTGCCGGAGACTCAGGTGCCATACATCCAAAAAGACATATTTTTCCTAACCAGATTTCAATTGAATTTTGAAAAAATATTTTCGAACCCATTCCACAAGCTGAGTTTTGCAACCTAGGCTCTGATACCATAATTGGAACACCCCAAACCCAAATTTAAACGTTACGAATCGGATCCGTATGTCACATGGAAAGGTTGTTAAAGAAACTTTGTGATCGTTTAAAAAAAATTTCGAGCTTAATTATTTATTGCTTGTAATCTGTTTGTTAATATTTTAGAAAAAGATTGTTTATAAAGTATCTTAGAAAAAAAGTCCGTATTTAACATTTCATAATATAAAATAACCGTACTAAATCAAAAACCAAATTAAATCCCGGAGGCCTTGTTACATAACAAATTTCCAAATTTAAAATAAGTTTAAGATAAAGAAAAATGGAGTTTACGAAAGAAGTAACGCATGGCCACCACAGAGTCCTCCTCGGCTCCAAATCCTCGAACTAGGGATTACCTGCAAAATTAAGCAGAGGGGTGAGTCATCGAGACTCAGTGTGTAAATCCCCATTAAACGAAATCTGGGCCTCAAGCCCACAGATGCACATTGGGCCTTAGCCCACTCAATATAGCATATATCACATGTATGCAATGCAATTTCAAACCCAACCTAGTTTTCCATCCTCTACACATATGAATCATCCAAACACCCGTGGCATTATGCCACTGTGGTTCTAGACCACCGTGATCTCAGATCACTCGTGACAAAGTCACTAAAATAATAAACGTGGGGCCAACCCACTGTGGTCTTAGACCACCGAGACAAGTCACTGATTCATGTTTACGTGGTTTCAACCACCGTGGTTCTTAAACCACTCGTGACAATAGCCACTGCGTGACAATAGTCACTTCATTAACACTTCCCCTTTCACCAATCCCAAGCCCATACAATATGACATAATAATTCGTGTATGCGTTATGTCATGTATGCAAAACATATATCAAATATAACATATAACATGGATTACCATCATAATCGGATAAACTAATACAACATAATCAAGCTAATCAACCTCTAAGGGTATAACAGTAATTTTACCTACCAAGGGTATTTTCGTAATTTACCTATCGAGGGTATTTCAGTAATTTCGCACCTGCAATGGCCTTTTCGAAGACCTAATGTCGCCCCGAGTGACTCGGTTACCATTTTCGATCATTACCGGACTATTGGGCCTAAAACCCAATTTCGGCCCATTCGGGCCCACACGCTCGTGTGGCCCAACTAGCACAAATTTAGCCACAGATATGAGATTCACCTAGTCTAGTCTAATACGTACTACACAATCATATAATCTACTCATATGGGCCCACTTGGCCCCTATCGGCCCATCATGGCCCAAACAACATCAACCCACAAGAACACTAACGATGGCCTCAACTATCGCGTCGAAGCCCCCACACGTGCGCTCGCACGCTCGTGTGGCTACTATCGCTGTGTGACCGGCATTCGGCATTTGCCGCTCTACAACTAGAGTAGAGAGAATACACACCTGATAGGAATCTGGTGCTAACCCGCGCTCCTACCACTCCTTTGCCCAAACGCCAACCAAGGTATATCCTTCCTCCCATCATAGATAGCTCTATATATAGCCAGCTTTTCACCTTCCTTCTTTGTATCTTTCCGATGTGGGATCCCTCCGCTAGCAGAGTTTAAATCCAACTCAAACTCTGACCGTCCAATCCGCAAAATAAATACTCCCTTGCTGATCCTGAAACGTGAACCTCAGACCTCTTGCCAGCTGTAACACCACCTTGCCACTAGGCCATAAGCTTCTCTTGTGTCTTAAAACATGCCCAACTAAAAATAAGTCTATGGCCAAGGTCTAAATCCATTTAATAAAATAATCTAAAAGAAATGCAAGTTCCACGCCTTGAACCTTGGACCTCCTTCCTTCCTTGTGGCGTCACCCCCTTGCTCCCTAAGTGGCGTCACTTTGCCACTACACCACACACTCCACTTGTGACATTTTCCTCCACATTTTATTCTTAAAGCATACCTACTAACTCCCAGGGTTTTATTCACCTAAAACCAAAATTTCACCTAAGCCCAAGTTTGATCCCGGAACTTCATAGAAGCCCCCTAACCTTCCAAAATCACTCACGTAATAGGTCCAACTTGCACTAATACCGATCTCTTGATCTAAAAAATTTTAAACGCTACTACGCTCAAGGCCTATCGGGCCCAATCCTACTAGGCCCAATTTCAGGATGTTACAACAGTGGTTGTGGTTGAGTTAATTACGACGATCACTTCTGAGAATGTAATGTGTTCATTTAATTTCAGAGGTATATGTAGCTAATTATGTTAAGATAAAATTCTTATCGTATAAGAACGTTAGCTAAATGTACTAATAGAAGAAAGCATGGTTGATCTATTTGGGTTATGTTCGACATTGATATGTCTTTCTTTGATAATTTATTACATTGTATGGATATGAAAGTCGACGGTAAAATCTGTATGAGGCTAATATTCTATTTCTATTGGTTATTGTTCTGTTGAATATACGTGAAGTTTATATTGCTTCTGTTACTGTAGATTTCATTATTTATGAGAGACATTGTTCTTTCTGGACATTTTCTAGGATATCATCAGAATTGATATCATTCTATATGGGTTTTAATTTTTAGATATCCTGTGTAACTCCATATGTTGAAATTTCGCTATTCCGATTTTCTTATGATTCCATGTGATCATCTGCATGAGATCTTTATTTGACAGAGATGACTATGTCTATTATGATTATAATTTTTAGTTTGAAATGTGAGAGTATAGTGATACCGTCCTCAGAGTTATAGAAGTTGTGTTTCTGCAATGGTTGCTATTAAAATCATATTTGATTCTTTTCTGTGTTCAAATGCTTCATTAACAGCCAGGATAATATTTAATATAGGGTTGAGACATCGTTCTTATTAAGGCCCAATGATTTCTATTTGGTTAAGGTGATTTCAGTATAATTCAGAGTTTCGATGATTAATATATGAGACAGCTTCATTATAAACTCTTTTCTAGTTTTCATGAAAGGTTTGACATCGGTAAAAGTGAAAACGATAGAAGATCAAGATTAAATCTGTATAATGATATTTCCGGGGTTATCCTTTTTAACAATAAGAAAAAAATATCTTCGAAAAGACTGATTCAGTAGTTTAGACTAATTTGAATTATTTGATTGAAAAGATAATTGGGTTATATATGTTTGAATCTATCCACCTGACTGGAAATAAATTTTGAACGTACATGTGTGAATTGGGGGATAGTCTGGAAGAAGAACTCGTATTCTTGAAGACTTGATATCGAATTATATCTATCGGAACGATTCTATCTGGGAAATGTTATGGTAAATTAAAGTTAGTTCAATTGTTGAAGTTTTCCTTTTTGCACGAAGATATTGTCAATCAAACATCGATCGTTCACCTCGCTTGAATAAAAGTTTACGATTATCAGTCATGTGTCAATGAATGGTTTGAAGTGTGTTCTAGTAAAAGAGTGTACAGAGATATCTTGTGATTCCCTATAGTTAAAGCTGCATGAAAAGAGTTATGTGACATATTTGATGACTATAAGAGTTTAAAATGTTAATGTCAGAGAAATATCTAAATTTGGGGACAGTAAAGATGACCTGAATTGGGCACAGCAAAGATTGCTCGAATCATCAAAAAGTTTTGAGTTAATAAGTGATTGTTATCCGAGGAAAATGATTATAGTTTTGGATATTCTGAATAAGAAACTTTTGTGTGCTTTACGAGCGATGAAATGTGATCGATCTTATTAGGTAATGAACAATTGTTAGATGAATTAGAGGCTAAATAAATGTTTATTTAGTGAAGTTGTTAAATTCAGAAGTGTGTCAGCAAATTATAAGTTAAAAAGGGGTTCAGCATAAATTGATTTCTGATTCAAAATGTAACAGCCCGATTTTGACCCTAATCGAAATAGTGGTTTCGGGACAAGAAATTTGAGTCCAAAAAATATTATAAAATTATTTTCAGTGTTTATTATGTCTGAATTTGCTTGTGTTAAATTTTCGTGTTTTAAATTCGTTGTTTGAGTGTCCGATTAAATAAAAGGGCTTAATCGCGTAAAATGAAAATTTGATGGTTAGTTGTGAAAGTGCCTAATTGTTGTTTTCTTTTTAATATGGAGGATTTATGTTGCAATTAGGCCATTTTATTAAGTAGTGGACGGCAACATGCTTATATTATATGTTTTTATATATTAATTTTATAAGTACAATTTATATTAATATAATATAATGTTATAATATAATAAACAAAACATAAAATGAAAGCCATTATCTTCCATTTTTGACCGAAACAAAGAAAAGAAAAAGAAAGAAACAAGGGCTAGGTATTCGGCCATTGTTGGGTTTGATTAAGGTATGTATCTAGCTTGGTTTTTTATAATTTCTATGTTTTTGTAATCGTTGCTTCGAATACTACAAGACCCATGCTTGAATTTTTGAAATTGATGATGATTTTGTGCTATGCCATTGATGATAATTTGAGTTTTATGATGTTTGATGATGAATTATGAAATATATGTGTTAGATTAATATGTTTTTTCTTTGAATTTTTGGTGAATTTGAGTAATTTTGACTAAATTGTGAAAATTAAATTTTTGAGGGACTAAAATGTTAAAAAAATGAAATATATGGACTTGTATAGAGCTAGTGAATATTCGGCCTAAGCATAGTATATGCAAATTTTGTGTATTTTGTGTTTTATGCAATAGGGACTAAATTGCAAAAAGTGTAAAATGTCAGGGGCAAAATGGTAATTTGCCCATTTATGTGTTTTTGGATTAAATTGAATGAATATGTGGTTAAAATAGTTAAATTTGAATTTATTTAGATCAAGAACGGAAGAAAGCAGAATTAGATCGGGAGAAGTCGAAAGTAGTCGAGTAGTCGATTTCGTCCGTTGATATCCGAGGTAAGTCTATAAGCATTTAAATGTTGTTAAACTTGAGAATATATAAATGTTATGTGATGAAAGGAATTATTCGATTATATATGTGTTTGGCCGAATGTGATCTGAGATAGGGAACTATGTTTCGAGCTCGTTTTGATCGAGATTTAATGTCTGAAAGTCCCGTACGAACCCTAGGTATAGATAGGATACATATGTCATGACATAGGATTTACGATATGTGTTATCGTGTAAGACCACGTCTGGGACGTTGGCATCGACTTGTGTTTACGTGTAAGACCATGTTTGGGACAGTGGCATCGATATGTGATTACATGTAAGACCACGTCTGGGACGTTGGCATTGTACGAGCTTCCGACTATCCGCGTATCCTTTTTAATTCTGAACGGTTCAACGGGCAATGTAAAACAAAGACCGAATGGAAATCGAATTAAAAGGTCCAGGTATGTGTTAATTAATTGTTTATATGAAACAAGGTAAGTTGATTACTTGAAATGATATTAAGTTATGTGAATATAAATTTCGAGTTAACATATTTGAACATACAAGTGTTTAGGTTTACTTATGTGTTTGTGATAATAATGGTGAATAAATATATACGTATATGATTGATTATGTTAGGCCTTATGGTATATGAATGTGAGGTTATAATGTGATCTGGTAGTAAATGACAACTTATAAATGATATTGTGCATATTCGGTTTTGTTAATAAAATGTTAATATGTAATTGTTGATATATATGTTTTTGCTTAAGACTTACTAAGCTCAAATAGCTTACTCTGTGTGTGGTTTTGTATACTTCTGCTTTATAGATTTTGGAGTCACGTTACGAGCTCGGGGATCGTCAGGAAAGCCTATCACACTATCGACCATTTCTTTTGGTATTTTATTAAGTTTGAATTTTAACTTATGGCATGTATAGTCTAGTTGAAATGCTTGATTTTTTTTTGGGATATGTATATATATAAAGCCATGCGAAAATGGCTTGATTATTATGTTTAAGTTTGGTTTTATATGTTCTTGGTTAATGTTTGATGTGTTTGATTTCTATGCGTGAATTCGATTATGCTTGATTATAGTTTAAGTATAAGTGAAAAGAAATATCATGTATATATATATAAATAATGTGATGCTTAGTCATGTGAGTCGGCAATAAGGTAAGTAATGGATATTAGTTGAGTTAAGATATGTTATGTGTTAGGATGGCCATAGACATGTTATATACATTTGCATGTGGAGTACTTGAAATATGATTAAATTGTAAAATGGTTAATTAAGTTGGTTTGAAATGGTAAGCTTCATAGGTTTTTGGTTTAGAAATGGTGAACATATGTGTATGAGTATATTCGGTCTCGGCAATAAATTTATATTGATAGGTTCGTATTATGATTTATAGTGTGTATATATTGCTAAGTGCACTTGGTTGAATTAATAGTATAGATTGATGCATTTGGTAAGATTAAATTCGGTTGATGTATTTAGATTATGACTATGTGATTAGTGAATTATATAAAGTTTTGACATGAAAGTTATATGCGAATATGGTAAGTTTTGTAATAGTTAAATAAATGGAATTGAATTAATGGATGTCTTAACGCATGCTAGGTATGAGAGAATTATATGTTCCAATATATATATTTACATATAAGTTATTATGATTCGGTTGTAATGGCAAAGTATGCAACTTACTTTGCTTGAATGGTTGGTATATGTGTACTTTGAATTGATTATAAAGTATGCAAATTTGCTATACTATGAATTGTTCTTTATGTTCATAAATGTTTAATGTAATTATAGTGACATGTGCATGTTTATGTATTTTGGTTTTGTTTTTGAGCATGTGGATTAGATGATACAAAATGTCTTTGAAGTTCGAAAATGATTAAAGATATTATAGTGAATGGCGCATGAAATAGTAATGTTTATAAATATACTTGATCAATTGGTAATATTTTAAAAATGTTCCATGTATGAAATGAATATGATTGGTTTTGATATGCGCATGTATGAAAGTAAAATGGTTGATACTCAACTTATGAAATATTTGTTTTGATGTTGTTCAATATATGCTATGTAATGTTTTACGATTTAAAAAAAAATTAAAATGCGATTGATATGAACATGAGAGTATTAAATGTTCGAATTTTGAATGGGATAAGTGGTTTGATGTGTTTAATTTACGAAGCATGAGAAGAAATGAATGACTATTTTGAGTTGTGTTTTATTCGGTAATACCTCATAACCCTAGTCCGGCGACGGATACGGGTTAAGGCGTGTTACATTTGATTGGTATCAGAGCTACGGTTTAGTCGATTCTAGGACTAACGTGCACGTGTGAGTCTAGCTATACATGCCATATTTTATATTGCGATAGTGTGATGACTTCTCGACATCCAAAATGTGTTTTGTATAGTAATGGATCCCGATCGAGCCGTAGTCGATGATGTCGAGAGTATAGCGCCGCTTCCTCGCGTAAGGGATAGCGTCGGCCAGAGGAGAGGCTAGACAAGCCTTTATCAAATGATGAACGACTAGTTTACTCAATATATCCGGACTAATCCGCTTGCACAACAACCTTCACCCCCAACTAATCCATCTTCGATCCCTATTATACCTCAAGTGAGTGATCCGTTGAGATTGTCTAAGCCTCCCGTTGATAAAATCGAAAACACGAGTCAAGAGTTCGAGCTAAAATCTCGCCTCGATAGTACTACTCGAGTGTTTGATTAGTTATCTTGCACCCCTGATGAGTGCTTAAAATGTGCCATATCTTTACTACGAGACACTGCATATCACTGGTGGAATACACTAGTATCGGTGGTTCTGAAAGAACTAGTGACCTGGGAATTCTTTCAGACTGAGTTCCGTAAGAAATACATCAGTCAAAGATTTATCGACCAGAAATGCAAAGAATTTCTTGAATTGAAACAGGGTCGGATGACAGTGACAGAGTATGAGTGGAAATTTGTGAGACTCAGTCGGTATGCCTGAGAGTGTGTTTTGACCGAAGCTATAATTTGTAAAAGATTTGAAGATGGGCTGAACGAAGACATTAAACTGTTAGTTGGCATACTTGAGATAAAAGAGTTCGTGGTACTTGTTGAGCGAGCTTGCAAAGCCGAAGAGCTCGAGAAAGAGAAAAGAAAAGCTGACTCTGAATCTAGAGATTCACGTAAAAGACCATTCAGTAAGTCATTCCAGTCGACATCGAAGAAGTTCCGAGATGATGCTAGCCGTTCAAAGACTACTGCGGGTTATTCTAGACGTGATCGTACCTGTGAGCTCGAGAGCTACCTCTGTAGCTAGTGTGGGTAATGTCAGATCAAGTCAACCCGAGTGTGAACATTGTGGTAAACGACATCCCGGCAGTTGCAAATTGCATTATCGAGCCTGTTTTAAATGTGGATCAAAGGATTATTTCATTCGTGAGTGCCCAGAGTTAGCGGAGCAAAATCTGATACAGAATACGAGATCGGGTAACACTACAGCTCGAGGTAGACCACCCAGAAATACGGGTAATGTGAGTGGCAGTCAGAGAGGGACCAAAGATACAACTGTTAGATCCGAGGCTCGCGCACCTGCCAGAGCCTATGCTATTCGCGCACGCGAGGAGGCCTCATCCCCCGATGTTATTACTGGTATTTTCACTCTCTATGATACTAGTGTTGTTGCATTGATTGATCCTGGTTCGACTCATTCTTATGTGTGTGAGACTTTAGTATTCAGTAAGACTTTGCCTCTAGAGCCTACTGAGTTTGTGATTAAAGTATTGAACCCCTTAGGCCGGTGTGTTTTGGTTGATAAAGTGTGCAAGAATTGTCCGTTGATGATTCGAGATACATGTTTTCTGGCTGATTTGATGTTGTTGCCATTCGACGAGTCTGATATAATTTTGGGTATGGATTGGTTAACTCTGCATGATGCTATTGTGAACTGCAAACGGAAGACTATTGATTTACGGTGTTAGAATGATGAGATTATTCGGATTGAATCTAATGATCTGAATGGTTTACCAACAGTGATATCTTCGATGTTAGCTCAGAAATACGTAAGAAAAGGTTGCGAAGCTTACTTTGCATATGTGCTTGATAGTAAAGTAACCGAAAGAAAGATTTAATCAATTGCACTGTAAAAAGCGAGTATCCGTGTGTTTTCTGAAGAATTACCGGGTTTGCCACCTATTCGAGAAGTTGAATTTGGTATTGAATTAGTGCCGGGGACGACTCTGATATCGATAGCTCCGTACAAAATGGCACCTATGGAATTAAAAGAATTAAAAGCTCAGTTGCAAGAGTTGAAAGATAGAGGTTTTGCGCGACCGAGTTTCTCTCCCTGGGGCACACCAGTTTTATTTGTGAAAAAGAAAGACGGAACTATGAGAATGTGTATCAACTACAGACAGCTCAATAAAATGACTATAAAGAATAAGTATCCATTGCCACGGATTGATGATTTGTTTGATCAGTTGAAAGGGGCTACTGTGTTTTCAAAAATAGATTTGAGATCAGGCTACTATCAGTTGCGAGTTAAAGACTCTGATGTGCCAAAGACTGATTTCTGAACGAGATACGGACACTATAAGTTTCTGGTTATGCCTTTCGGTCTTACTAATGCACCTGCTATTTTCATGGATTTGATGAATCGGATCTTTAGACAGTATTTGGATCGGTTTGTGGTAGTATTCATGATGATATTTTGATTTACTCCCGTGATGAAACCGAGCATGCCGAACATCTGAGACTTGTGTTACAGACTTTACGAGATAAATAGTTGTATGCAAAGTTCAGTAAATGTGAGTTTTGGTTACGCGAAGTTAGTTTTCTGGGCCACGTTGTATCAGCAGAGGGTATTCGGGTTGATCCGAGTAAAATTTCAGCTATACTTGATTAGAAACCTTTGAGAAATGTCTCTGAAGTTCGGAGTTTTCTGGGAATTTCTGGTTACTATAGACGGTTCGTGAAAGGTTTCTCTATGATCTCAACACCGATGACGAAGCTATTACAGAAAGATGTTAAGTTTGAATGGTCAGAAAAGTGCCGTAAAAGTTTTGATCGGTTGAAAGCTCTTTTGACCAAGCTCCAAAGTGTTAGTTCAAATTAATCGGGTAAATAATTTTTCATTTACAGTGATGCATCTTTGAGTGGTTTGGGTTGTGTTTGGATGCAGGAAGGCAAAGTTATAGCTTATGCCTCGAGACAGTTAAAGCCGCACGAAAAGAACTATCCGACGCATGATCTGGAATTGGCAGCTATTGTGTTTGCATTGAAGATTTGGCGTCACTATCTGTTTGGTGAGAAATGTCATGTTTATTCTGAACATAAAAGCCTGAAGTATTTGATGACTCAGAAAGATCTAAATTTGAGACAACGTCGATGGTTAGAATTGTTAAAAGACTACGAGCTTGTGATTGACTATCATCCGGGAAAGGCTAATGTTGTTGCTGATGCTTTAAGTTGAAAATCATTATTTGCTTTGCGTGAAATGAATGCGCATATGGTTATATCTGATGATGGTTCGATAATAGCTGAATTAAAAGCAAGACCGTTGTTTGTTCAAAAAATTTGTGATGCTCAGAAAGTTGATAATGATTTGTTAGCAAAGCGAGCTCAATGTGAATCGAATGTTGAATCTGAGTTTCGAGTTGATACAAATGGTTGCTTGAGGTTCAGAAATCGAATATGTGTTTTGAGAAATTCAGAGTTGATTTAGATGATTTTGAACGAAGCTCATAACAGTCGATTATCTGTTCACCAGGTAGTATGAAAATGTATAATGATCTGAAACAACTTTGCTGGTGGCATGGTATGAAACGAGACATTTCTGACTTTGTTTCGAAATGTTTAGTTTGTCAGCAAATAAAAGCGGAGCATTAGGTACCTTCTGGGTTACTTCAGCCGATCATGATACCTGCGTGGAAATGGGACAGAGTCACGATGGATTTTGTATCTGGTTTACCGTTGACACCGAGCAAGAACGATGCAATCTGGGTTATTGTGGATAGATTGACTAAATCGGCTCACTTTATTCCGGTTCGTATAGATTATTCGCTTAATAAACTGGCTGAATTATATGTTTCTCAGATTGTGAGATTACATGGAGTGCCTATCTCTATTGTTTCGGATCGAGATCCGAGGTTCACATCGCAGTTTTTGAAGAAATTGCAAGATGCTTTAGGTACGAAACTACACTTTAGCACAGCTTTCCATCCGCAAATAGATGATCAGTCCGAACGAATCATTCAGATACTTGAGGATATGTTGAGATGTTGCATTCTCGAGTTTGAAGGTACGTGGGAACGATACTTACCTTTGATTGAATTTGCTTATAATAATAGCTTTCAATCTAGTATCAAAATGGCACCTTACGAGGCTTTGTACGGTCATAAATGTCGTACACCATTATATTGGACTGAGCTCAGTGAAAATAAGATACACGGGGTCGATTTGATCAAAGAGACCGAACAAAAAGTGAAAGTGATTCGTGATAGTCCAAAACAAAGATCGATCGTCGTAAATCATATGCAGATTTGAAATGAAAAGATATAGAATTTCAGATTGGAGACAAAGTCTTTTTGAAGGTATCACCGTGGAAGAAAATACTTAGATTCGGTCGTAAAGGCAAATTGAGTCCGAGATTTGTAGGACTGTATGAGATTATAGAGCGTATCGGGCCGCTTGCTTATAGATCATTGTTGCCACACTGTTAGAAAAAGATTCACAATGTATTCCATGTTTTGATGCTCCGTAGATACCGATCCGATCCTTCACATGTGATTAGTCCGATAGAGGTTGAGATTAAGTCCGATATGACATATGAAGAAGAATCGATTTGTATTCTGGCTCGTGAGATTAAAGAATTGCGAAATAAGAAAATTCTGTTAGTTAAGGTACTGTGGCATAAGCATGGTGTTGAGGAAGCAACTTGGGAGTCGTAGGATACAATGAAAGAGCGTTATCCAAACCTATTCACCGGTAAGATTTTCGGGGACGAAAATCCCTAAGGGGGGAGAGTTGTAACAGCCCGATTTTGACCCTAATCAGAATAATGGTTTCGGGACTACAAATTTGAGTTCAAAAATATTTTAAAATTATTTTCAGTGTTTATTATGTGTGAATTTTCTTGCGTTAAATTTTCGTGTTTTAATTTCATTGTTTGAGTGTCCGATTAAATAAAAGGGCTTAATCGCAGAAATGAAAATTTGATGGTTAGTTGTGAAAGTGCCTAATTGTTGTTGTCTTTTTAATATGGAGGATTTATGTTGCAATTAGGCCATTTTATTAAGTAGTGGACGACAACATGCTTATATTATATGTTTTTATATATTAATTTTATAAGTAAAATTTATATTAAAATAATATAATGTTATAATATAATAAACAAAACATACAATGAAAGCCATTATCTTCCATTTTTGACCGAAACAAAGAAAAGAAAAAGAAAGAAACAAGAGCTAGGTATTCGACCATTTTTGGGTTTGATTAAGGTATGTATCTAGCTCGATTTTTTTATAATTTCTACGTTTTTGTAATCGTTGCTTCGAATACTACAAGACCCATGCTTGAATTTTTGAAATTGATGATGATTTTGTGTTATGCCATTGATGATAATTTGAGTTTTATGATGTTTGATGATGAATTATGAAATATATTTGTTAGATTAATATGTTTTGTCTTTGAATTTTCGATGAATTTGAGTAATTTGGACTAAATTGTGAAAATAAATTTTTGAGGGACTAAAATGTTAAAAAAATGAAATATATGGACTTGTATGGAGCTAGTGAATATTCGGCCTAAGCATAGTATATGCAAATTTTGTGTATTTTGTGCTTTATGCAATAGGGACTAAATTGCAAAAAGTGTAAAATGTCAGGGGCAAAATGGTAATTTGCCCATTTATGTGTTTTTGGATTAAATTGAATGAATATGTGGTTAAGTTAGTTAAATTTGAATTTATTTAGATCAAGAATGGAAGAAAACGGAATTAGATCGGGGGAAGTCGAAAGTAGTCGAGTAATCAATTTCGTCCGTTGATATCCGAGGTAAGTCTATAAGTATTTAAATGTTAAACTTGAGAATATATAAATGTTATGTGATGAAAGGAATTATTCGATTATATATGTGTTTGGCCGAATGTGATCTGAGATAGGGAACTATGTTTCGAGCTCGTTTTGATCGAGATTTAATGTCCGAAAGTCCCGTACGAACCCTAGGAATAGATAGGATACATATGTCATGACATAGGATTTCCGATTGTGTTATCGTGGTAAGACCACGTCTGGGACGTTGGCATCGACTTGTGTTTATGTGTAAGACCATGTCTGGGACAATGGCATCGATATGTGATTACATGTAAGACCACATCTGGGACGTTGGCATTGTACGAGCTTTTGACTATCCGCGTATCCTTTTTAATTTCGAACGGTTCAACGGGCAATGTAAAACAAAGACCGAATGGAAATCGAATTAAAAGGTTCAGGTATGTGTTAATTAATTGTTTATATGAAACAAGGTAAGTTGATTACTTGAAATGATATTAAGTTACGTGAATATAAATTTCGAGTTAACATATTTGAACATACAAGTTTTCGGTTTACTTATGTGTTTGTGATAATAAAGGTGAATAAATATATACGTATATGATTGATTATGTTCGGCCTTATGGTATATGAATGTGAGGTTATAATGTGATCTGGTAGTAAATGACAACTTATAAATGATATTGTGCATATTCGGTTTTGTTAATAAAATGTTAATATGTAATTGTTGATATATATGTTTTTGCTTAAGACTTACTAAGCTCAAATAGCTTACTCTGTGTGTGTTTTTGTATACTTCTATTTTATAGATTTTGGAGTCACGTTACGAGCTCGGGGATCGTCAGTAAAGCCTATCACACTATCGACCATTTCTTTTGGTATTTTATTAAGTTTGAATTTGAACTTATGGCATGTATAGTCTAGTTGAAATGTTTGATTTTTTTTGGGATATGTATATATATAAAGCCATGAGAAAATGGCTTGATTAGTATGTTTAATTTTGGTTTTATATGTTCTTGGTTAATGTTTGATGTGTTTGATTTCTATGCGTGAATTCGGTTATGCTTGATTATAGTTTAAGTATAAGTGAAAAGAAATATCATGTATATATATATATATATATAAATAATGTGATGCTTAGTCATGTGAGTCGGCAATAAGGTAAGTAATGGATATTAGTTGAGTTAAGATATGTTATGTGTTAGGATGGCCATAGACATGTTATATACATATGCATGTGGAGTACTTGAAATATGATTAAATTGTAAAATGGTTAATTGAGTTGGTTTGAAATGGTAAGCTTCATAGGTTTTTGGTTTAGAAATGATGAACATATGTGTATGAGCATATTCGGTCTCGGCAATAAATTTATATTGATAGGTTTTTTTTATGATTTATAGTGTGTATATAATGCTAAGTGCTATTGGTCTAATTAATAGTATAGATTGATGTATTTGGTAAGATTAAATTCGGTTGATGTATTTAGATTATGACTATGTGATTAGTGAATTATATAAAGTTTTGACATGAAAGTTATATGCGAATATGGTAAGTTTGGTAATAGTTAAATAAATGGAATTGAATTAGTGTATGTCTTAACGCACGCTAGGTATGAGAGAATTCTATGTTCGAATATATATATATACATATAAGTTATTATGATTCGGTTGTAATGGCAAAGTATGCAACTTACTTCGCTTGAATGGTTGGTATATGTGTACTTTGAATTGATTATAAAGTATGCAAATTTGCTATACTATGAATTGTTCTTTTTGTTCATAAATGTTTAATGTAATTATAGTGACATGTGCATGTTTATGTATTTTGGTTTTGTTATTGAGCATGTGGATTAGATGCTACAAAATGTCTTTGAAGTTCGAAAATGATTAAAGATATTATAGTGAATGGCGCATGAAATAATAATGTTTATAAATATACTTGATCAATTGGTAATATTTTAAAAATGTTCCATGTATGAAATGAATTGGTTTTGATATGCGCATGTATGAAAGTAAAATGGTTGATACTCAGCTTATGAAATAATTGTTTTGATGTTGTTCAATATATGCTAAGTAATGTTTTACTATTTAAAAAAAATTAAAATACGATTGATATGAACATGAGAGTATTAAATGTTCGAATTTTGAATGGGATAAGTGATTTGATGTGATTAATTTACGAAGCATGAGAAGAAATGAATGACTATTCTGAGTTGTGTTTTATTCGGTAATACCTCATAACCCTAGTTCGGCGACGGATACGGGTTAAGGGGTGTTACACAAAAATTCAGATATGGTATTGATGATTATTTGATATTTCGAGATAGAGTGTGTATACTGAAAAGCTCTATGAATATACAACAACTGCTACAAGAAAATCTCAGTGGTAATTTATTTGTTCATATGGGGAATAACAAGATGCACAACATTCGAGATATGATATCGATGATGAGTGTGAAATGTGATATTTCTGACTTTGTTGATTTTATAAATGAAGGGTTGATGAATTCTGTATCGGGATTATCTTTATCATTGAAAAATATAGAGTTATCTGAAATATGATTAACTGTTTGAAGAAATCTCTCTGTACGTATAAATTTTCTCTTTTAATTAAACAGTTGAGTTATCCGTTTCTGTGTTGGTAAGTCTGTCTATGGTGTCAGTTATCATTGTTTTGGATTAAGATCTGAAACTTATATGATAATTCTGAGAGATGTTACAGTAATCTGTGAGTATGAAATTGCATTGAAATTGGGCAATGCAAACCAAATTCTCGAAATATTTATTTGTCACTATGTTTTAGAATTGCAAAGCAACTAAGAAAGACTGTTGCTATTATAAGCAGTTACCAAACTCCATTATTTCAGGATTGAGCTTTGAGAGAAAATGATCCACGGGATTAATATCGTTAGAGAAAGTGAGCAGAAAATAAAAACAATTTAATATAGTTATAAGCGGTCTCAGTTATAGATAATGTACAAAAAACTTGATGGTCTCAAAACTAACTAATAATTCGACAAAGGCAAGCGCACCTATCGAACAATAGTATAGCTATGGTGAGTCCGAAATATTATATCCACAAGGACTAAAAGTACTAGTAATAACTATCTTTCTATTATTTAGGCTAATAATTAAAGGGATTTGCTTTTAATTTAAAACTAACTAATTAACTATGAACGTGACAGAGAGTGAAGGAAATAATCGAATAAACCAATGATAAAGACAATACCCAAGGAAAATCCACCTAGACTTCACTTATTATTCTAACTCAAATTAAACGATTTATTCACTTGTCTTGATCCGTAGAAATCCCTAAATTATGTTAATATCTCTTTCGAGACTAAAAACAACCGACTCTAGGTTTATTAATTGAAATCTCTTTCTAATTAAAACCCCTATCATCGCATTAACTCGATTTATGGATTCCCTTATTGGATTTGACTCTAATCCAAAGTGATTTATGTCGTCCCTATTTCTAGGGTTGCAATCAACTCCGCTTAATTATGCTAGATCTACTCTTAAACAGGGACTTTTGCTCCACTGAATAAGTACATCAAACTTGAATTAATACCCTGAAAATATTAAAGCAAGAATTAAGAACACATAATTAAGAATAAGAATAAGTATTTATCATGTAATTCGCACAATTAAATAATCGGATCCATCGTAGGTTTCATCCTCCCTAGGTATTTAGGGAGTTTAGTTCATACTCATAGAGGAAAACATCTCAAAATAAGGAAAACAACAAGACATAAAGAACCCAAAAACTTCTAAGGAACTTGATGGAGATCTTTAATCTTGAATGAGATCCTCGCTCAATTGATTCCAACGGCTTCCTTCGAGTAATTTCTTCGTTCTACTCGCTTGCTCCCTTAGGTCTTCCTCTCGGTGTGTATTTATAGACTTTAAAAGGCTCGAAACCCTAAAATTGGCTTTTTCCGCGTGAAAAGCGACGGTTGGGTGCGACAGTGACACGGGCGTGTGATCACCCGTGTGAGGGTGCCCAGGCCGTGTGAGAATTTGCATGGTTCGCGATCGACACGGGCTGGCACACGGGCGTGTGTCCAGCCCGTGTGTTTTACACAGGTATGTGCCCTGTAACGCCCCAAATTTGGGCCTAGAAGAATTGGGCCTATTGGGCTTTGGGCTTTGGGTCTCAGAAAATTTTTAGGTGAGCGAGAAAATGACAATTGGCATGTGGGCTTTGAGGGTTAGTGAATTTGGAGTGTCTAGGGGTGTTGGAGATGTTCTGGGATCAAGTAAGGGTATAGGAAAAATTTTGGTTTTAGCCCCAAGGGAACTGTGACTTCAGTTAGTAGGCCTTTTAAATAAATGAAGAAGAAAAATGACACAAGAAGAGCTTGTGGTGTAGTGGCAAAGTGGCGCCACTTAGGTAGCAGGGAGGTGGCGTCATTAGCAGGTAAGGGAGTCCAAGGTTCGAGTAGTGGCATGGTATTTTATTGGGGTATTTATTTTGCTGTCAGGACAGCTAGAGTTTGTGTTGCAGTGAAATTCTGATGGATGAGAGGTTTGAAATGGTCATGGAGAGATTGTAGGAGCTTATCTTGGAGAAAATTTAGGAGCTGAGAAGTGTGAAGAGTTGGTGCCGTTTTGGGAAGTGGAAAGTGTATAAATTCGGCTTAGGAGGGTAAATGAGTGTCGTTTTTAGGTCTTTTAGGGGGTATTACGAATTTTCATTGTGGCTTTCGGCATTTGGAGAGTTTTGCAAATAAGTCAGTGTAACACCCCATACCCGAGTCCGAGGCTAAGACCAAATACGAGACATTACTATGCTTGAACTTGCTTAAACATGTACTTACGGGCTGTAAAATTTTGTTCCGAATTAAAAACTTATCTTTCTTAGAAAAAAACATACGTTTCATGGGCCTACGAGGCCTTAAACATCTATCTGGAAACCTTAGGAACTTAATCGGAAACTTTTCCTCGAACAGGGGTCACACGCCCATGTGACTTGGGACACGCCCGTATACCCCTAAAACACGCTCGTGTCTTCCACCCGTGGTCGACACTGACTAATATCACACGGCCTTGACACGCCCGTGGCTTTGGCCTGCGTGCTAAACCTTGGCATTCGACTTATCCACACACGGTCCATATCCATACACACGCCCGTGTACTTCAGCTGTGTGGTAATTCAATTTACAAGTGCAAGGTGCAGACTCTACACGTCCAGGGCACATGCCCATGTGCTAACCGTGTGGCACACACGGCCTAAACACACGACCGTGTTATTAGCCCGTGGTCTATTCTCGACTTAAAACACTAATGTGCGAGGGGACACGGCTTAGACACACGCCTGCAGGTCCATCCGTGTGGGCACTTAGAGGCTATTTTCCAAGCCAATTGCCACCCTGAAATTAAGATCAATCCAATTCTCAATTTGCCAACTCAAGTATTACAACTAACATGAATAATACTACATGCTTCATTGATAATTATAAACATACACACTTAGTTAAACTTGGCCAATCACTTAGCCATATACAAAAGAATAATAAACTTGATAGCCTATACTTTGGCCCTCTTTAAGACATTTTTCAAAATGAAATGCTTCCTATACATGCCATACTTAATATAAACAACTTGGCTATACCAAAATAGCGATTGATAGTGTGCTCTGAGCTCGATGACGATGATCCACGAGATTAGCTTAAGGGGACTACATGGAAAGAAAGAGTGAAAGAGATAAGCATTTAGCTTAGTAAGTTTGCATATAATGCACATAACAACATACTTGCTTAATATAAACCATTTGACATAAACAATGGCATCATAATTTCAGCTATAAAGCTTACTTGCTCATACTTGATTCTTACATATCTCATGATACTTACTAGTCTCAGACTTGTGAGGTAAACAAGGTACTGTATCACTTGATCACATTGATCAGTATACTTTAACATAATAACCATAATCTCTAATTTATCATTCATAACATGAATAATACCCATTCTCGACTTGATGATAACTTTGCTTATTTACTTCTTGTTATCTCATTTAAACTTTACTCGCTTGCCTGATGAATTTCTATGAATAACTGAGGATACTGAATCTCATCTCACATGCTCGATGCCAAGGCCATATCCTAGATACGGTCTTACATGGAATCTCTCATCTTGGTTTCGAGGCCATGTCTTGACATGGACTTATACGAAGTCTTTCTCGTGAGTTCCCTTGGGAACTTACCATTGCCATGTCTTGACATGGTCTTACTTGGTATCTTTACTCATGAACTGGTCAATGCCGAGCCTTGGCTTGGACTTACATGAAATCTTCCTTGTTACTCACCAATGCCATGCCTTGGCTTGGACTTACATGGGATCTCTATCTCTTGATAGCTTTTCAATGCCAAGACTTGTCTTGGACTTACATGATAACTTTTCAATGCCAAGACTTGTCTTGGACTTATATGACATCTTTGTTTGAGACTCACCAATGCCATACCTTGGCTTGGGCTTATATGGGTCTTCATCTCATAATAACTCTTCAATGCCAAGACTTGTCTTGGTCTTACATGATAACTTGTCTGATTGCCGATGCCATGCCTCGGCTTGGACTTATACGAACTTTCTCATTTCATGTGATAGATCGAGTATCCTAAGCTATTCAACTTCAATCGGGGATTTCTCATGCTTGATCTTATTGATTACTTTGTTTAACATAACATTAAACATTTTCATGACAATATTGTACATTATACAAAGCAATTCAATGATATTAATCATAAAGCTTAGAAATCATACAAACTTACCTCAATACAAAATGTATGTAGATATGCAATTTAGTCCTCGACTTTGTTCTTGCCTCGATTTCGATTCGGGCTTCATTTTTCTTGATCTATAATAATAATTAGATCATTTAATACTCACATTGACTAAATTGACTCTTAACTCATACTTTGGCAAAATTACTATTTTGCCCCTAAACTTTCTCATATTTGCACTTTTGCACAAGGCTCGTAAAATGATTCTCATTCAACTTTCTTAAACTTCATGCTTAGCTGATTCATTCTCTCAACTATAGCAATCATCAATTCTCATTATTTCTAATAGGTATGAACAATTTAATAACTTTTACAAACTAGTCCCTATATTCATTTTTCATGAATTTCAATTAGAAAAAGATGTTTATCTAACATCAAACTCTCATAATATTCCATAAAACATCATTTAACAAGCATGTCATACATGGGTAGATTTTTGAACATACATCTTAGCTCATTTTATAGCTAAAAATAGCTAATTCATAATACGAGAACTTCAAAAATACGAAGAATATTAAAAACGGGACTAAGATGAACTTACTAGCAAGCTTGAAAGATGAACAAACCCTAGCTATGGGGTTCTTCAAATTTTCGACACAATGAAGAAGATGAATGAGATTTTTATCATCGTTTCCCTATTTTAATCATTTATTAGATAAATGGCTAAAATGCCCTTCTCTTTAAAATTTTCCCTTTTATAACTCATGTCCATTTTTGTCCAAAACATATAATTTGGGAAATTTTCTATTTAAGGACTTCTAATTACTATTCTAAAGCTATTTCATACAAAAATCTTCTAGAAACTCATATTTTGCAACTTTTGCAATTTTAGTCCTAATGGACCCTTTAATGGAAATTTCCATAAAATTTCTACATGAAACTTTCATAATACCATGCAGACATCTCAAATACTTTAAAAACTCATATTACTACTTCGGATTTGTGGTCTCGCACCACTTATCCGACTAGGCCCTAAATCAGGATGTTACAATTCTCCCCCCTTTAGGGATTTTTGTCCCCTAAATCTTACCAAAGAAATAGGTTTGGATATTGGTTCCTCATACTCTCTTACTCGGTTCCCATGTAGCTTCTTCTATCCCATGTCTTTGCCACAATACTTTCACTAGGGCAATACTTTTATTTCTTAGTCGCTTGACTTCCCGAGCTAAGATCTTGACCGGTTCTTCACCATAAGTCATGTCAAGATGAATCTCTATTTTTGATGGGGTAATTATATGTGAAGGGTCCGATCGGTAGCGTCAGAACATAGACACGTGAAACACATCATGTATCTTTTCTAACTCGATGGCAAAGCCAAACAGTAAGCTACCGGCCCAACTCTCTCAGTAATCTCGTACGGTCCAATGAAACGCAGACTTAATTTTCCTTTCTGGCCAAATCTGATAACTTTTCTCCACGGTGACACTTTCAGGAAAACTTTATCCCCGATTTGATACTCTATTTCTTTTCTTTTTAAATTCGAATAGGATTTTTGTCTGTCTGATTGATCGTTGTTTTATGCGATGTCAAAGTCTTAAAATTTATAATGAGAATGATCGAACCTAAAAACTAACTATGACAACGATTTGAGGCAAGCGCACCTATAGAACAGTAGTATAGTTAGTGGTAAGACCTGTAACATCCCAGTTTAGGGCCTAGTCAGAATAGTGGTGCGAGACCACATATCCAAGGGTTATAAATGAGTTATTGAGGTTTATGCCATGTATGCATGCTAGTGTGAAAGTTTCATTAAGCAATTTTGTGAAATTGTGGTTAAATTGTCCAAAAGGACTAAATTACAAAAGTTGCAAAATGTGTGTTTCTAGAAGCTATATGTGTGAAATAGCTTTAGATTATTAATTAGAGGTCCTTAATGAGCATTTTTCCCAATTTTTAGTTTTTGGACAAAAATGGGCATGGATGAGTTAAAATAGAAAGTTTATCAAAAAAGGGCATTTTAGTCATTTATCAAATAAGTGATTAAAAAGGAGAAAAGATGACAAAATCATGCTCATCTTCTTCCCCTCATTGCCAAAAATTTGAAGGAAGCCATAGCTAGGGTTCTTCAATTTTTCAAGCTTGCTAGTAAGTGCATCTAGCATCGTTTTTGATATTCTTTACATTTTTGAAGTCCCGGTAGCATGAGTAAGCTATTTTTAGCTATTTGGTGAGCTATGAAGGATGTTCAAAAATGTGGTCATGTATGACATGCATGTATTTAGTTGTTTTATGGAAGATTATGAAAGCTTGATGTAGTAGAAACATCTTTTGTTAAGTGATTTTCCATGAAAATGCATGTAGGGACTTGATTGTGAAAATCTTAAGTTTGGTCATACATGTGTGTTTTAGTGAGAATTGATGATAGCTTTAGTTGAATAAGTGGTTCGGCTAAGCATGAAAGACTAGAAAGTTGAATAAAAATCATTTTACAAGCCTTTGGGGCTAAAGTGTAAATATGAGAAAGTTTAGGGGCAAAATAGTAATTTTGCTAAAGAATGAGATGTGGGTCAATTTAGTCAATGTATGTATTGAATAAGCTGATTTATTCATTATAGATCAAGAAAGACGAAGCCCGGATCGAAACCGAGGCAATAGTAAGGTGGTGGACTAAATTGCAAGTCTCAATACTTTTGTGTACCGAGGTAAGTCTATGCATAAACCATGCATTCATACTTACAATTTATTATTTCTAGCTAGAGTAGCATGATTGAGAATGATTGAGAACCTATGTGGTTCAAGTAGAATGAATGTAATAGATGTGTGAATGGATGAAGGATTGTGAATGATTGAGAACCTATGTGGTTCAAGTAGAATGAATGATTGCGTAAATAGATAATTGAATGTGTTGTGTTAATGCTAAAATGGGTGGGCTAAGTGCTATAACATCCTAAGGCATATTGACGATGAGCTGGCCATGTGCGATGCTATCGTTAAGTATATCGTTTAGTGGGCTAAGTGAGAAACCCCTATGATTACCTTTGTGGTAGGCTAAGTGCGATACCACCTTATTAATCGATTGTGGTGTGCTAAGTGCAAAACCACCGAGACATTTGCTGTGTGGGTTAACTGTGTGGATTAGCCATGTGATTGCATTATTGAGTAAAATAGCTATGTGGATGTATTATTAAGTTAATTAGCTGTGTGGATGAATTATTGAGAAATAATGATGTGTTGTATATTATGTAAATGTGACATTGAATGCAGGGGTGCATTTCGATGGTTATGAGTATATGACTCATGATGTGTTGGAAGTGTGGTAAGGGATAGAAAGAGTAAGCATAGTTGTGATTTACTTATGTTGGTATAATGCTAATTGTTGCTTAGCTTATACTATGTTGCTTAATTATTTATGTGTAAACTTACTAAGCTCAAAGCTTACTCTCTTTCTTTTCCCTTGTCTTATAGAGTAAAGGTGTTGAATCGAGATACGAGGATCAATTGGAAGATCGCCCATACTATCAAAGACACTTTGGTACATGATACTTAATGTTTTGTATATGGCATGTATAGGGGCTAGACAAGTTAGTGAATTTTGTTGTATATGGCTAAGATGTGTTGGCCTTTAGATGGATAGCTTATTTTGTATAATGCCATGGTTGTTGGCTATTACATTATATGAAAGAAAGTTATAGTTATCTATGTGAGATTGCAACTCAACTTGAGTTGATTATGGATGTGTTGTATGAGTGCATGTTGTGTAAGCTATAAAGGGTGAGAAAGAGCTTAGCAAATAGCTTTGTTCTTGGCCATGTGGATAGACACACGGACATGTGTCTAGGCTATGTGTGACACACGGTTAGCCCACGGGCGTGTGCTTTGGCTGTGCATCCCCTGCATGTTAGTATTTTAAAATAGAATAGACCACGGACTAGTCACACAGGCGTGTGCCTAGGGCATGTGGGATTAATTAGTGTTGGCCATGGGCTAGCCACACGGGCGTGTGTCTAGACTCTAGGCCGTGTTAAAGTAGTTAGTGTGCTCCACGGGTGGTAAGCATGGGCGTGTGCCTTGGCCGTGGGGCATTGGCAGAATGTTGGGTTTTTAGGCACGGTTTGGGGACATGGGCATGTGTGTCCATGGACGGGTGTCTCTAATCTTGCACGGGCGTGTTAGACCTGTATAAAAGAGAAAAATTTTAAGATTGGAAAATGTTCCAGTTTAGTCTCGAGAGCCCTCGTGTGTATGAGGGAGGCCTCGTAAGTCGAGAATGAGGTTGTTGAGATGACTTCAGAGAGTAGTTACGACGAGCCTAAGTGGCGATCAAGTGGTTTGAGTTCTGGTAACACCTGAGCCCGCCCAGTTCAGACATAGAACTCCTGGTAAGGGGGTGTTACATTTAGTGGCATCGAGCTATGGTTTAGTCGATTCTAGGACTACCGTAGCGGTGTAAGAGTCTAGCTATACATGCCATAAGTGTACAATGTTTGTGTGGTGGTTTCTGATGATTTAAATCTTGTTTTATATAGAATATGGATTCTCGATCCATTAATCGGCCGGTGAAGCGACTAGTAATGTGCCGGCTCTGCGCAAGGGATCACGCCATATGAGAGCGCACTCCAGGTCGTGGGTCAAGGGGAAGAGGCACGAGAAGCCTTTCTCCAGATGATGAGCAATTAGTACTCGGATTATGTTCGAGCGAACCCTAATGCTCAACCTCCTCCACCTTCCCCTCCTATACCTCACCCAAATCTAGTGGCTCCTCAAGGTATGGATGTAGTGAGGATATCGAAACCCCATTAGATAAGATTAGGAAACACGGGTGAGGAGTTTAGAGCTAAGGTAGATGATGACCCAGAGAGGGCGGAGTTCTTGTTGGAGAACTCGATGAGGGTGTTCGATGAACTCTCATGTACGCCTGAAGAGAGCTTGAAGTGTGCCGTATCTTTACTGAGAGATTCGGCATACCATTAGTGGAAGACGTTGACGTTAGTGGTCCCGAGAGAGCAGGTGACATGGGACTTCTTTCTGGAAGAGTTCCGGAAGAAGTATATAAGCCAGAGGTTTACTGATCGAAAAAGGAAGGAATTCTTTGAGTTGAAACAAGGAAGAATGACAGTGGCTGAATATGAGCGTGAGTTTGTTAGGCTTAGTAAATACGCTCAAGAATGTGTATCGACTGAGACCATCTTGTGTAAGAGGTTCGAAGATGGGCTGAATGAGGATATCAAACTCCTAGTGGGCATTTTGGAGTTGAAAGAATTTGTGGTATTAGTTGAGAGGGCAAGTAAGGCCGAAGAGCTGAGTTCAGAAAAGAGGAGGGCTGTGAGTGAAGCCCGAGATACAAGAAAGAGGCCGATGGGCAAGTCATACCAAGCCCAAATAAAAGATCCAAGGAAGTGAATCCTGGACGACAAAGACTGGGTGGGTTATTCGCATCGAGACTTGGGCAATACTCACTCTGGGTTCGAGAGTCCAAGCTCCTCGATGGAAAGTGTGGGCAATACAAAGAGTAAACCGAGTGTCCAAGTTGTGGTAGGCATCACACCGAGAGAGTGTTGGGAAATATTCGAAAATGTTATAAGTGTGGTCCCCGACCACTTTATCCAGAATCGCCTTGAGAGGGATGATAAGGAAGAGAGGCAAGAGCGAGAGACCTAGCGATGTTTCTATGAGGGTAGACCACCAAGGAACCCGAGAGGCGGGAATAGTGGTAGAGATGCGCCTGCAGATTCTCGCCAGTGAGACCAGAGGGTTTGGCACTCGCGAGGATCGTATGCTATTCGCGCGCGCTAAGAAGCATCCTCCCCGATGTCATAACTGTACTTTTTCTCTCTATGACACCTTTATTATTGCTTTAATAGATCCGTGGTTTACTCATTCTTATATTTGCATGAGATTAGCATCTAGTTTGAGTATGACCGCTGAGTCTATGGACATAGTGGTTAAGGTGTCAAACCCGTTAGGAAAGCATGTGTTAGTGGACAAAGTGTGTAAGAATTGTCCTTTATTGATTGAGAATCATTGTTTTCCCAAGCAAACCTTATGTTGTTGCCGCTTGATGAGTTTGATTTAATCCTAGGCATGGATTGGTTGACTACCCATAGTGTCTTAGTGAACTGTGGTAGTAATTTTATTGAATTGAAATGTGAGAGTGGAGATGTGGTTCGGGTTGAATCAGATGGATCGGATAGTCTACCAGTGATGATTTCTTCCCTAGTGGCTGAGAAATGTTTGAGAAAAGGATGTGAGTCCTATCTCGCTTTTGTGTTGAATACTCGAGAGATTGGAGTAGAGTTTGAAATAGTGCCAGTGTTATGTGAGTATCCAGATGTATTTCTGAAAGAGTTACCCGGATTACCTCTAGTGAGAGAGGTCGAGTTTGGAATTGAGTTGGTTCCGGGAACGGCACCTATTTCAATTGCTCCGTATAGAATGGCACCTGTAGAGTTGAAAGAACTGAAGTTTCAGTTGCAAGAGTTGACAGATAAAGGTTTTGCAAGACCGACCTTGTAACAGTCCGGTTTATACCTTAGTCGGAACAGTGGTTTTGGGACCACAAATCCGAGTCTGAATAATATTTTAATATTATTTTTTGTGCCATTGATATGTGACTAAGTATGAGGTAAATTTCCGCAAGTTAATTTGTCTGTCTGTGTGCTTAATTTGACGAAAGGATTGAATTGCATCAAACGAAAAATTTCATGCTATTTGTTAAAGTACTTAAGTGATGGGGTTTTTGAATGTTTGTGGCTCTAATAGGAAAATATGCCAATAGGTGGATAGTGGATGAACAAACAGTAATTTTACCCTTGATATATATATATGTATACCTTATTATTATGAAAGGTTAATATAGTAAAATGTTTATTAATATACTTATAATAAAACAAAACATGAAAAATGGGCATTAATTCATTCATCCTTCCACCGAATGCATGAAATAAAGAAATAAGAATAGCTTGTTACATTCGGCTAGATTGAGGCACAAATTCAAGGTTAGTTTTTGATCTGTTTTCGATAATTTCTACATTTTTGCAATCGTTGCTTCGTTTACTATCAAGCCCATGTCTCAATTTTGTGAATTGATGATGTTTGTGTGAGATGCCATTGTGGATAGGTTGAGTTTTGGGATGAGTTTAGTTGTTAAATGAAAGATTTGAGCTAGATGAACATGTTATGTTTTTGAGATTTTGATTAATTTAGCTAATTAGGGCTAAATTGTGGAAAATAACAAATTGAGGGACTAAATTGCTAATTTGTTGGAAAATATGGGCTTGTATGATATATATTTACATTCGGCTAAGCATGAGTGTGGGTTGATCTTGTGAATTTGATGTTTTGAAAAAAAATGGATTAAATTGATAAATTGTGCGAATGTGAGGGTTAATTTGCAAATAGCCCTAAATGTATGCCTTTGGATTGAATTGAACGAGTTAGTGAATAAAAAGGTTAATTCTGAATATGTCTAGATCAAGAACAGAGGAAAATAGACTTAGATCACGGTAAAGCGAAAGTAAACGAGTAGCCGTTTTCATTCCGATAAATCGAATCCAAGGTAAGTCATTATGCAAATAAACGTATTAGTAATGAATTATGTGTATTCCTATGACTATTGCTAAAGATGAATGATTACGATATGATCTGTATATAAATTTTGAGATAAGAATGATATAGTGACAATGTTCGAGAAGTCCCGCATTTAACCTAGGAATAGGTAGGATTAGTTATGTCGCGACATAGGTATCCGCTCGCTTTATCATGTAAGACCACATCCGGGACGCTGGCGTTGATTTGAGATTTCGTGTAAGACCACGCCTAGGACGCTGGCATCGATATAAGCTTTACGCAAGACCATGTCCGGGATATCGCGATCGTATTGATTCGCAAAGACCTTGTCCGGGACAAAGGCATCAATGTCCGAGTGCATGTAAGACCTAGTCCGGGACGCTGCATTGTACGACCATTCTGAGCTTTCTGAGTATCCTACTAGATTCCTAATGGTTCAACGGGCAAGTCTGTAATACGAAATGGACATGTAAATAGTGCATTTGTTTCAAGTACGTTGATTTATACACCAAGTGTGTATATAAGGTAAGTTCCTATAAGATCTTACTATGATGATTATGTACATTTGAACAACAATATGCAATGTGATAGTAAGTGTGAATTAGCTTTGGGTATAAGGGACTTATGAATTGATGAATGTGGCAAATGTGGCCAAAAGTATGGACCAAAGCATATATGTGAAAAGTTTGTTATGTATATGAAATGTGCCTATGTTTCTACATGCTTATATGTTTGCTTATTAAGTTTATTTGTATATGACTTACTAAGCTTTTGGAAAGCTTACTCTGTGTGTGTGTTTTGTTTATTTGTATATGACTTACTAAGCTTTTGGAAAGCTTACTCTGTGTGTGTGTTTTCTCTATTTTATAGGTCGTCAAAGCTACTGAAGGATCGAGACCGTCAAGGATCGTCATCACACTACTACTTTGTGTGTTTTCTCTATTTTGGTACACTTTGAAAATGTATAAAGTTAGATATGGCATGTATAGGCTAGTGTTTTGGTATAAGTGCTATATGAACTTAGCCATGAGATTTGGCTAGTTATGAGTTGAGAAATTGCTTGAATGAATGTGGTATGTGAAGTATGTTTTGGCATGGTAGTTGATGCATGAAATGGTCAAATTTTGATTAGTAAAAGAAAGAATTATTCTTGATATATGAAATGGTTAGGTTTTGGTAAGTATATATATGAATGATGCTTGTGTATACTTGTGATTTAGTCATGCAAATTAGTATGTATGGATTGGTATTGAAAGTATAGATTGAATGGTCAACTTAGTATGTTTTTGGTCGCTATATATATGCATGATATGTGATGGTAAATATTACTTGTAGGTATGACTCAAGTGGGTGGCAATTTGGCCTTGTAAATGGCCTATTTTATCACACGGTTGTGGCCAGCACACGGCGTGCCTAGTGACCGTGGGGCTAAGTCGTGAGCTAGCCTAGTAGCACACGGCCAAGACACACGGGCGTGTCTAGTAGCCGTGTGAGAAAGTAAGTATATGGCCTTAGAGTACACTTACCTTAGCACACGGGTGCTTTGGTGGCCGGGTATAAAGTCGATTCGACCACGCCAAGGCACACGGGCGTCTTTGGATGGCCGTGGAGGTAAAGTCGCTTTAGACCACGGGGAGGACAAACGGGTGTGTTCTGTTGCCGTGGGAGGCACACGGCCTACCCCCACGGGCATGTATCCCCTGAAACTTAGAAAAGTTCTAAATTTCTGAGAATTTCTGTATGTGTTCCGGTTTAGTCCCGACCCTATTTTTGAGCATGCTTAAGGTCTCGATGACTTACTTAAGGGACATTATGATTGTATGAAATTTTTCTGTAAATGTTTCCGATCTGTCCGGTAACGCCTTTAACCCTTGTCCGGTAACGGATACGGGTTAGGGGTGTTACAGAGCTACTCGTCGTGGGGTGCTCCGGTATTATTCGTGAAGAAGAAAGATGGGTCTATGAGGTTGTGTATAGACTATAGACAACTGAACAAGGTGACGGTGAGGAATAACTATCCTTTACCAATGATTGATGATCTTTTTATCAATCGAAAGGAGCTACAAGATGTCTCCAAGATAGACTTGAGGTCTCAAGGTTATTATCACTCATAGTGAAAGAGCAAGATGTGTTAAAAACGTCGCATTTCGATAAGGTGTGGCCATTATGAGTTTTTGGTTATGCCGTTTGGTTTGACGAATGCACCTGTGATTTTTATGGATCTGATGAACCGTGTTTTCAGACCGTATGTGGACAAGTTTGTAGTTGTCTTCATTGACGACATATTGACCCGAGTTGACCTAGGACATATGGTGTCAGGTGATGGTGTCGAGTTGACCCGAGTAAGATATCTACCGTTGTGGATTGGAAACCGAGAGAACGTGTCGTAAATTAGAAGTTTCTTGGGATTAGCAGATATTACAGACGCCAGAAAGGGGTTCTCCGTGATTGCTACTCCGATGACGCAAACTATTGCATAAAGATGTCAAGTTTGATTAGACTGAGACATGTCAACAGAGTTTCGAGAGATTGAAAACATTGTTGACTAAGGCACCGGTTTTGGTTCAACCAGAATCGGGGAAAGAGTTCGTGGTTTACAGTGATGCGTTGTTTAATGGTCTCGCTGTTTGTTGATGCAAGAGGGTAAGGTAGTCGCTACGCTCGAGGCGCCTAAAGCCGCACGAGAAGAATTATCCGACTCATGATTTGGAGTTAGCTGCGATTGTTTTTGGCAAGTAAAGATTTGGCGAGGTTACTTGTATGGTGAGAAGTGTTGAATCTTTACGGATCACAAGAGTTTAAAGTATTTGATGGATTAGAAGGATCTGAATTTGAGACAGAGACGGTGGCTTGAGTTGTTGAAAGACTATGAGTTAGTCATTGATTATCACCCGAAAAGCAAATGTAGTTGCGGATGCCCTGAGTAAGAAATCCTTGTATGCTCTAAGAGTTATGAGCACGAGTTTAGCATTGTCTGATGATGGTGCTATTTTGGCAGAGTTGAGATCTAAGCCGCTATTTGTTCAATGATATATGAGGCTCGTAAAATGATGTTGAGATGCAAGCTAAGATAGCTAAGTGCGGATCGTAAAGTGATTCTGATTTTCGAGTGGATTTGAATGGTTGTCTCATGTATCGTGATGTAATTTGTGTTCCTAAAGATGAGGAGTTGATTCGAAGGTTTTGCATGAGGCCCATGAAAGGATGTTTGTCAAGACATCCGGCAAAGACGAAATGTACAACAACTTGAGGAAGTTGTATTGGTGGACGGGTATGAAAAGAGATATTTCGTAGTTTGTGACAAAGTGTTTAATTTGTCAACAAGTGAAAGTTGAGCATCAAGTACCACGGGATTGTTTGACCAAGAATGGTACCCGAATGGAAGTGGATCTGGATTACCATGGATTTTGTAATGGGGTTGCTGATGACTCAGAGAAAGAGAGATGTGTGGGTTGTTGTGATAGATTGATTTAAGTCGGCTCACTTTATCCCAAAGACGTGTTGATTATTCACCGACAAGTTAGCCGAATTGTATGTTGCGTAGATAGTGAGGTTGCATGGTGTACCTATGTTCATTATATCTGGATAGAGATCCGAGGTTGAATTTCAAAGATCTTGCTCCATCCGCAAAACCGATGGTCACCGAAAGAGTGATTCAAGTTATGGAAGATATGCTTTGATGTCAGGTGCTAGAATTCAAGGTAGTTGGGAGAGATATCTACCTTTGGTTGAATTCGCCATAACAACAGCTTATCGATCGAGTATACAGATGGCATCGTATGAGGCTTTGTATGGTCGTAAGTGTCGACTTTTTATATTGAATCGAGCTTAGTGAGAAGCATCCATGGGGTCGATCTAGTGAAAGAAATCAAGAGAAGGTGAATGTAATCCGTAATAGTCCGAGAGTCCGCCTTGATAGATGTAAGTCGTGACGCGATTTGAAAAGAAAAGAAATTGAGTTTGAAGTGGCGACAAAGTGTTTTTGAAAGTGTCCCCGTGGAAGAAGATTATGAGATTTAGACAAAAAGGGAAATTGAGTCCAAGGTTCATAGGTCGTATGAGATTACAGATAGAGTTGGGCTCAGAGCATACCGGTTGGCTTTGCCAGTAGAGTTGGAAAAGATTCATAATGTGTTCCATGTGTCGATGTTGCAACCAGATCGCTCCGATCCTTCACATGTGATTCCTTCGGACAGAAATTGAGATAAGACCGGATATATCTTATGAAGAGGAGCCGATTAAGATTTTGGCTCGAGAAGTGAAACAGTTAAGAAATAAGAGCATAGCACTAGTGAAAGTGTTATGGCAGAAACATGGTGTGGAAGAGGCTACGTGGGAAACAGAAGAAGCTATGAGAGAGCAACATCCAAACCTCTTTACTGGTAAGATTTTCGGGGACGAAAATCTCTAAAGGGGGGAGAGTTGTAACATCCCGGTTTAGGGCCTAGTCGGAATAGTGGTGCGAGACCACAAATTCGAGGGTTATAAATGAGTTATTAAGGTTTATGCCATGTATGCATGCTAGTGTGAAAGTTTCATGAAACAATTTTGTGAAATTGTGGTTAAATTGTCCTAAAGGACTAAATTGTAAAAGTTGCAAAATGTGTGTTTCTAGAAGCTATATGTGTGAAATAGCTTTAGATTATTAATTAGAGGTCTTTAATGAGCAATTTTCCCAATTTTTAGTTTTTGGACAAAAATGGGCATGGATGAGTTAAAATAGAAAGTTTATAAAAAAAGGCATTTTAGTCATTTATCAAATAAGTGATTAAAAAGGAGAAAAGATGACAAAATCATGCTCACTTTCTTCCCTCATTGCCGAAAAATTTGAAGGAAGCCATAGCTAGGGTTCTTCAATTTTTCAAGCTTGCTAGTAAGTGCATCTAGCCTCGCTTTTGATATTCTTTGCATTTTTAAAGTCCCGGTAGCATGAGTAAGCTATTTTTAGCTATTTGGTGAGCTATGAAGGATGTTCAAAAATGTGGTCATGTATGACATGCATGTATTTAGTTGTTTTATGGAAGATTATGAAAGCTTGATGTAGTAGAAACATCTTTTGTTAAGTGATTTTCCATGAAAATGCATGTAGGGACTTGATTGTGAAAATCTTAAGTTTGGTCATACATGTGTGTTTTAGTAAGAATTGATGATAGCTTTAGTTGAATAAGTGGTTCGGCTAAGCATGAAAGACTAGAAAGTTGAATAAAAATCACTTTACGAGCCTTTGGGGCTAAAGTGTAAATATGAGAATGTTTAGGGGTAAAATAGTAATTTTGCTAAAGTATGAGATGTGGGTCAATTTAGTCAATGTATGTATTGAATAAGATGATTTATTCATTACAGATCAAGAAAGACGAAGCCCGGATCGAAACCGAGGCAAAAGCAATGTGGTGGACTAAATTGCAAGTCTCAATACTTTTGTGTACCGAGGTAAGTCTATGCATAAACCATGCATTCATACTTACAATTTATTATTGCTAGCTAGAGTGTAGCATGATTGAGAATGATTAAGAACCTATGTGGTTCAAGTAGAATGAATGTAGTAGATGTGTGAATGGATGAAGGATTGGGAATGATTGAGAACCTATGTGGTTCAAGTAGAATGAATGATTGCGTAAATAGATAATTGAATGTGTTGTGTTAATGCTAAAAAGGGTGGGCTAAGTGCTATAACATCCTAAGGCATATTGACGATGAGCTGGCTATGTGCGATGCTACCGTTAGGTCTATCGCTTAGTGGGCTAAGTGAGAAACCCCTATGATTACCTTTGTGGCGTGCTAAGGCGCGATACCACCTTATTAATCGATTGTGGTGTGCTCGGGCATAAACCACCGAGACATTTGTCCGTGTGGGTTAACCGTGGATTAGCCATGTGATTGCATTATTGAGTAAAATAGCCATTTGTGGGATGTATTATTAAGTTAATTAGTCAGGTGGATGAATTATTGAGAAATAATGATGTGTTGTATATTGTGTAAATGTGACATTGAATGCAGGGGTGCATTTCGATGGTTATGAGTATATGACTCATGATGTGTTGGAAGTGTGGTAAGGGATAGAAAGAGTAAGCATAGTTGTGATTTACTTATGTTGGTATAATGCTAATTGTTGCTTAGCTTATACTATGTTGCTTAATTGTTTATGTGTAAACTTACTAAGCTCAAAGCTACTCTCTTTCTTCTCCCTTGTCTTATAGAGTAAAGGTGTTGAATCGAGATACGAGGATCAATTGGAAGATCGCCCATACTATCAGCACACTTTGGTACATGAGACTTAATGTTTTGTATATGGCATGTATAGGGGCTAGACAAGTTAGTGAATTTTGTTGTATATGGCTAAGATGTGTTGGCCTTTAGATGGATAGCTTATTTTGTATAATGCCATGGTTGTTGGCTATTACATTATATGAAAGAAAGTTATAGTTATCTATGTGAGATTGCAATTCAATTTGAGTTGATTATGGATGTGTTGTATGAGTGCATGTTGTGTGTTTATAAGGGTGAGAAGAGCTTAGCAAATAGCTTTGTTCTTGGCCATGCCGATAGACACACTGGATGTGTGTCTAGGTTATGTGTGACACACTGGCCACCACTCAAGCGTGTGCTTTGGCCGTCGGCCCCGCGATGTTAGTATTTTAAAATAGAATAGACCACGGGCTAGTCACACGGGCGTGCCTAGGGCGTGTGGGATTAATCGTTGTTGGCCACGGCCAGCCACACGGGCGTGTGTCTCAGACTCTAGGCCGTGTTAAAGTAGTCGGTGTGTGCTCCATGGGTGGTAAGCACGGGCGTGTGCCTTGGCCGTGGGGCATTAAGCGTATCGTCGGGTTTTAGGCACGGTTTGGGGACATGGGCGTGTATGTCCATGCACCGGCGTGTCTAATCTTGCACACGGCGTGTTAGACCTGTGGATAAAAGAGAAAAATTTTAAGATTGGAAAAAGTTCCGGTTAGTCTCGAGAGCCCTCGTGTGTATGAGGGAGGCCTCAGAAATCGAGAATGAGGTTGTTGAGATGACTTCGAGAGTAGTTACGACTTGAGCCTAAGTGGCGATCAAGTGGTTTGAGTTCTAGACGCCTTCAGCCCGATTCCGCATAGAACCCGGTAAGGGTGTTACAAGACCTAATATCGAACCCAAAGGAACTAAAAGTACTAATACTAACTTTCTTTTTATTATCTAGCCTAAATTAAAGGGAATTTGTTGTTTAATCTAAATTAACTAATTACTAAACTAAAGACTCTAAGAAAAAAAAAGAATGAATTTGGGGAATTGCTTTTGGGAAAAACCAGCTTGATAAGACAATACCCGAGGAAGAACCCACCTAGACTTCACTTGTTATCTAACTCAAACTGCGATTTATTCATTTGACTTGATCCGTAAAATTCCCTAATGTATATTAAACCCTCTCTCGCTTTAATAACGCCTAACCCTAGGTTGATTAATTGAAATCTCTTTCTAAGTAAAACCCTAGAATTGCATTAACTCGATCTATGGAAGCCCATATTAGGTTTCACCCTAATCCGCAAAAATCTCGCCACCCTATCTCTAGGCGTGCGATCAACTCCGCTTTAACTATGCTAGATCTACTCTTAGACAGGACTTTTGCTCCTTCACCTAAGCACATCAAACTTGAAATTAATATCCGCAAATATCAACACAAGAATTAAGAACACATAATTAAGAAGAAATCAAATATTTATCTTATAGTTCAAAGAACGATAACAAGATTCATCTAAGTTTCATCCCCCTCAGGTATCTGAGGGTTTAGTTCATAACAATAAAAGAAAACATCTCAAAAGATAAGATAAGATAAAATAAAACATAAGAAATCCCTAAAACCCTCTCAAGGAATTGAATGAGAGATCCTCCGCCTTGAGTATGATTCCCGGCTTTGAGATGAATCAACCGGCTATCCTCGAGCGAATCCCCACAAATCGCTTCTCTGGCCTAGCAAGACGCCCCATGTCAAAGGTCTAGGGCCTCCTTCCCTTTTAGGTCATACTTAGGGTGTTTATATAGGCTTTGGAATGTGTTTCTTCACCTCTAAGTATCCAAATCCGAGTGTAATTACTCTTTCTCACGGCAGGGGCACGGCCATGGCACACGCCCGTGTGAATCGTGGCCAGGCCGTGGTCGGGTCTGATAAGTAGGCACGGCCGTGTGGTCTTGGGCCCAGGCCGTGTCGATTTCGTGATGTGGCCTATTTGGCCCGTTTTAAGCCCGTTTCTTGTTCTTTTCATCCTCCGGTGCTTCCCTGAGTATAAAACATAAAAAGAAAGGATTAAGAGCACCAAATGACATAAAATAAGGGATAATTCATCCAAAAGCATGCTAAATGTGGGCTTAAAATATATTACTATTACGGCTTATCAAATACCCCCACACTTAAGCTTTTGCTTATCCTCAAGCAAAATTCTCAACTCATAATTAAAACGAACTTCCCTCAATTCATAATAGTCATTGATAATGTTTTATCGTAATTCAAAGATAATTCATACATGGATAATTCAACTCAAAGAGTCCTAAATATTCAAACAACCTAAGTCATACATTTGTAGCACAAAACATAGGTGTTTCCTCTCATCTAAATAATTACCTCTCGATTCAAAAATCGATAAGAATTTACATCCTTACTAAAGATCCACTCAAATCACTCGAAGTGTTTAAGGTTCGTAATTAAGCACTCAAAAGTCGAACATGAAAAGTTAATCCCATAGGCTTGCATGAAAATCAAATCTCCACCACTATAATATGAGATGATACACAAATCAAAAGGTCTTTAATAGGGTTCTAACGGGGCTTGGGTTAAGGTGTGGATAAAGGCTGAATTAGAGGGTTAGAATCGAGATTGACCTGACAAATTACCTAACTAGAAAAATAAACTAATAGTGAATAATTACATCAATCGAAAACTTGTACTACTAATAATAATACTCTAATATGAGCTTCTTTTTCAATAATTGGAATTTAAACATATAAGCTCACCTACTAATAGAACTGATAGTGAATATACTTCGATTTTTTTTAAGAACAAATCAAATATTTACAATAATAAGAAACTACTTTAACAACTGAAATAAAGAACATAGTTAGGCAACTGCTCAAAATCAAATCTTGACAAAAAGGGTAGTCAAGAAGAATGGTGATAACAAATACAAAGGGTTTTAGGTTAAAATTAGTGGGTGAGTCAATAAAAAGGGTTGTTAGGATCAAAAGCGGTTCACTAGGGGTTAATTTTGAAGGTAGGCTTTTTAGTGGAGTGAGTGGGTTAAAACCTAGGTGCCTCTATCATCTCTCAGATATCAAATCAAAGGTGTGGTCTCACAAGTATAATCGATGCAAGTTCTAGAATAACAAATCAATGTTGACACACTCATAATCAAAAAGTGAGCAAGAAAAAGAATATATGCTCTATAAGGCTCAAAATCACACAAAATTATGGGCAATTTGATGTCAACCTTGTAAATTTCAAACTTCAAGGTAATATTTAAATTCAGGTAGACAACCTAGCAAAAATTTTAATTTTTGAAAAATAGACTTATCATGCTCGATTCTCTAGTATCTTGAAATTCAATTATCAATGCACAATTAACTATGACTTAATCCAAAACATATCAACAAAAATTATAAATTAGGGAATTTTCATTCTAATCATAATACGAGACACTTACTTTAAGAAACAAGACATAATTCAAGATTTGAGAATAATGAAAAAAGTTAGGCACATTTTAGGTTCACCCCCCACACTTAAGATGTACATTGCCCTCAATGTACAAAGATATATATAGATATAGAAAATCAAAAGATAGGGTTAGAGGTGAAACTCCCTAAATTTTTGGATGGATTCCTTGAGTTGGAGGTGAATGATAAGTTGGAGGAGGCGCCGTGGTGTTGGCTATGGTCAGGTGGGGTGGCTACCAACAATCTCTGTGCTAGATGAAGAAATTAGGAAGCTCTGTGAAGAATTAGCCAAGAAATTTGAATAAACATTTTAAATAAACTAATTATGTATTTAAAGACAAGAAATATAAAGAGAATGAGACTAAGAAGGAAAATAAAATTAAAAGAAAAGACTAATGGACCGAGAAGTCCTTATTGTTGGGTGTGATTTCTAAGGTCATAAGTTATCATAGTGGTCATGCAGATTCCCCTAGCAAAATTCAGTAGAATCTAAAACAAAGAAACTAAAATAAAATAAACTACATTAGGTGGAGGAGAAGTTGAGATAAGGAAAATAAAGGAGAAGAGTAAGGAAGAAGAAGAATTAAATGGTCTCAAAGACCCTTGGCTTGGATAATAGCTGAAGCGGCCTGCATGAACTTAAATCGATTTCCCTCGAGGGGCCTGTGCTTGGCTCTTTCCGCTTCTTTAACATAGTGTTGGTATAGCTCAAGGGTTTTGAGATTTGTTATGGACAGAGGAGAAATATGAGAAAAAGAAGGAAGAAAGAATATGGGGAGTAGGTGGTAAGAATGGGGAGGGGGTGGCTTAAATAGAAATTTGGGGTCTGGTATGTCCCCACGCCCGTGGACCGTGGGCGTGTCGATTCACACGGCCGCCTCGCACGGCCGTGTTGTGCTTCGTTCGTTTGTCCCACGCCCATGTTCAGGTCCCCACGCCCGTGTATCATCTATCAGTGTCGGCCACGGCTGCATCACACGGGCGTGCCTTACCCCGTGTGAATTTCTCAGTGTCGGCCACGGCCATGTCGCACGGCCGTGGCGTGGTAGTTGGGTCCGTGACTCGAAGATATGATCTGTCCCCCGATTCGCACTCATCCCTACCATGTCAATATGGAGATTTGGTGCATCCACACGGCCACGGCCACGGCCGTGTGTAAGGCCGTGTGGTATGGAAATTGGCCTTTGTTAGTTTATAGTTAGTTGCTAAAAAGGGGAAATAAAAGTGAAAACAAAATAAACTAAAATATAAAGATTAATAGAGTTAGTGCTCGGGTTGCCTCCCGAGAAGCGCTGCTTAAAGTCTTAAGCTCGACTTACCTCTCGCTTGCACACTCGTGAGTGGTTTGAGGAGTTGAAAGTCCTTCATCATGCTATTAGTCTCATTATCATGACAGAGTTCAAGTCGAGATGCACTTATATTGAAAGTGCCAAAATTAGGATTCCTTACCTCACTATTCCGCATGGGAAAACACCGTTACCCTAAAAGGGATTTCTTTATTTGTGTTAGGGGTCGAGGAGATATTCGAGGGTCTACTTTATCTATCAATACTTGATCTCCAATTTTGAACTTGTCCGCCTGTGGGGTGGCCTGCCCCGCTCGTATCCCTAATTTTTCCTTAAAGTGCGCTCTTCCATTCGCTTAGATCATCGATCCGAATCCTTCGTTCCTCATGAGTTATTGCTTTGTTGGCACTAGTTCGGGATCTGATTCAGCTTGTATTCTTTTGTGGTGCTTCCTGAAAACAAGGGTTAACCGAATGGTTATCACTAGAACTTTCTTTCTCACCTTGGTTACTCGGTGTTCTAGCCAAATCGAGAGCTTGAAGAGTAATTGTCTCATTACCTACACGTAAGTATGAGTTCTCCTCGCATCAATATCAATTTTAGTCCCCGGCAGCTAAAAAAATGGTCTTTCTAAAATTAGGGGGATCGTGTTTTCCTCATCCATGTCTAAAACAACAAAGTCTACTGGGAGTACGAATTTGTCAATTTTCACGAGTACATCTTCAATTATACCCCTAGGAATTCTAACAGCTTTATCACCAATTGAATGCTCATCCTAGTTTGTTTGGGTTTCCTAGACCTAGTTGTTTAAACATTTTATAAGGCATGACATTTATGCTTGCCCCTAAATTAGCTAATGCATTATCAATAGATAAACTACCAATTAAGCATGGAATTGTAAAACGCCTGGATCTTTTTTAACTCCGTGGTAGTCTATTTTGCAATCGCCGCCGAGCACATTGCGCTTAATTCCACATGTGATGCCTCGCCTATCCTTCGCTTGTTCGTCCAAAAGCTCTTTTAAAAATTTTCTAGAATCGCATCTCGCGAAAGAGCTTCAAGTAACGTAAGTTAATATGTAATTTCTTTAAAAGTTTAAGAAACTTACCGAATCGTTCCTCCTGTGGTCGTCTCTCCTTAATGCTTCGGGATATGGTATGCGAGGTTGGTACTTTTGATTACATGGTTTTGGCTTATTATTACTTACCTCAACCTTTCCTTTTGAACCACATTTTCTTTCCTTAAATTGGGCTCATCTAACCCTTCACTTTCTTTGAGCCGTTATGGCTTGGATTTGCTCCTTGGGTTAGTCTCGTGTTGCTTGGTAGGCTTCCTTGTGGTCTTTCAGAGATCACCTTAGCTAATTGCCCTAATCGATTCTCGATCCTTTGAATCGATGCTTGCTGATTTTTAAGTGTTGTTTCCGCACTGGAAACGTGTTTCCGTGGTCGCTATGAATTTTGTCAAGATCTCCTCGAGATTTGGCTTATTTTCCCAGTAGATAGGGTCGTTGTTGGAAGTTTTGGGATTGTTGTTGCCTTTGATTTCCTTTGACTTCCCATGAAAAATTGGGATGGTTCCTCCAACTCGGATTATAATTATTACTATAAGGGTTATTGTTAGAACGAAAATTGTTACTCATATAGTTCATTTGTTCGCTCTCATGCCCCGTCCGTGGGGTGGGTACTCGTAATTCATCGCGCTCCACTTGTGTCACATCGCATAACCGGGTCAGACTCATGAGGAACCATATATACCATCAAATTTTTATGTAACATCTCTACATTTTTATGTAACATCTCTACCGATTTGATAGCATGGTTACTTGCGGCCGAGATTGTAAACTCCGGCTGCTTTTGTTGGCCTTGTCCTTGTGACTTGCCACTGATAGTTATTCAATGACATTTCTTCTATAAACTCATAGGCTGCTTCAGGAGTTTTGTTATTTATAGTTCCGCCGACGGCTGAATCGATTAGTTGCCTAGTTGAAGGATTCACCTCTGTTATAAAAGTTTGGACCTCAGCTACAAGGGTAATCCATGGTGTGGACACCTTCTCAGCAAATCTTTGTATCTCTCCCATGCGTCGTATAGTGTCTCTAAATCCATCTGCACAAAAGAAGAGATATCATTCCTTAATTTGGCCGTTTTGGCCGGTGGAAAATATTTCAATAAAATTTTTTCGATCATTTGGTCCCATGTAGTGATTGACCCTCGTGGAAGGGAATGCAACCACTGTTTGGCTTTATTCCTCAAGGAAAAGGGAAATAACCGAAGACGAATAGCATCATCGCAACGCCATTTATTTTGAACGTATCGCAGCAATTCTAGAAAATTCACTAAATGTGTGTTAGATCCTCATCCTCGCAAAACCATCAAACTCGAACAAACCGTTGTATCATCCAGATAGCGTTAGGTTTCAATTCAAATTATTTGCAAAGAATAGTAGGTCTAATAATACTAGATTCAGCCTCATTAAACTAGGTTTAGCATAATCATACATAGTTCGAGGAGCATTATTTTCTACCATCTCTGGTTATTCTCACCATCCTTTCAAGAGGATAGGTTTCACTTTCTTGCCCTTCTTCTATGTAGTTTAAGCTTCGCTTTATTTCTCTCAGCGATTTCTACGAACTGCACCTTCAATATCACCACAAAAGTAGGGGTCCTGTCTGGTTCCTTCTAGTCATAAACTAGAGGTACCTGAAAGAATAGAAGAAAAATTAGCAAAGTAAAAATAAAATAAATAAAATAAAAAAATAAAAGTAAAATAAATAAAAATATGGCTAAAGTAATAAAAATAGAGCTTTCTTAATATTTTAGTTCCTCAAGAATCTACACGCAAAAATTGATCGTTGTTTTATGCAATGTCAAAGTCTTAAAATTTATAATGAGAATGATCGAACCAAAAACTAACTATGACAACGATTTGAGGAAAGCGCACTCTATCGAACAAAGAGTATAGTTAGTGGCAAGACCTAATGTCGAACCCAAAGGAACTAAAAGTACTAATACTAACTTTCTTTTTATTATCTAGCCTAAATTAAAGGGAATTTGTTGTTTAATCTAAATTAACTAATTATCAACTAAAGACTCTAAGAAAAAAAGAATGAATTTGGGGAATTGCTTTTGGGAAAAACCAGCTTGATAAGGACAATACCCGAGGAAGAATCCACCTAGACTTCACTTGTTATCTAATTCAACTAGACGATTTATTCATTTGACTTGATCCGTGAAATTCCCTAATGTATATTAAACCCTCTCTCAAGCGAATAACGCCTAACCCTAGGTTGATTAATTGAAATCTCTTTCTAATTAAAACCCCTAGAATTGCATTAACTCGATCTATAGAATCCCATATTAGGTTTCACCCTAATCGCAAAAATCTCGCCACCCTATCTCTAGGCATGCGATCAACTCCGCTTAACTATGCTAGATCTACTCTCTGACAGTGACTTTTGCTCCTTCACCTAAGCACATCAAACTTGAATTAATATCCGTGAAATATCAACACAAGAATTAAGAACACATAATTGAGAACAAATCAAATATTTATCATATAGTTCAAAGAAACGATAACAAGATTCATCTGTTTCATCCCCTAAGGTATCCGAGGGTTTAGTTCATAACAATAAAAGAAAACATCTCAAAAGATAAGATAAAACAAAACATAAGAAATCCCTAAAACTCCCTGAAGGAATTGAAGGAGAGATCCTCCGCCTTGAGTATGATTCCGCTTCTTGAGATGAACCAACTGGCTATCCTCGAGCGAATCCCCACAAATCGCCTTCTCTGCCTAGCAAGACACCCTGTCAATGGTCTAGGCCTCCTTCCCTTTTAGGTCATACTTAGGGTGTTTATATAGGCTTTGGAATGTGTTTCTTCACCTCTAAGTATCCAAATCCGAGTGTAATTACTCTTTCTCATTAAAGGGGGCACACGTGCATGGCACACACCTGTGTGAATCGTGGCCAGTGCCGTGGTCGGGTCCGATAAGTAAGCACGGCCGCAGGGTCTTGGGCCCCAGCCGATTCGATTTTTGTGATGTGGCCTATTTGGCCCGCTTTTAAGCCTCTGCTTGTTCTTTCATCCTCCTGCTTCTCGGTATAAAACATAAAAAGAAAGGATTAAGAGCACCAAATGACATAAAATAAGGGATAATTCATCCAAAAGCATGCTAAATGTGGGCTTAAAATATGTTACTATACGGTAAGCATCACCGATGCAGCCTTTTAAACACTCTTGTATTACTTTCACTCTCTCTTCACTTTCTAACCAAATCAACCCGTGAATTTGGTTTTCTTGAGTTCACCCAAAATAAAGGTGTTCTCGCATTTACGCCATATAAATCTTCATAAGGCGCCATCTTTAAACTCGATGAAAACTATTATTGTAGGCTTAATTCTACTTATAGGAGAAACATTTCCCAATTACCTCAAATTTAGAATGCAACATCTGAGCATATCCTCGAGTACTTGTATTAACCTCTCGATCGATCACGCTTGAGGATGAAAGGCCGATAAAGTTCAACTTTGTACCAAGAGCCTCTTGTAACTTCTTCCAAAATATGGATGTGAATCTTGGATATCTATCCGATATGATTGACAAAGGAACTTTGTGAAGCCTTACTATTTCGTAAACATACAAGTTTGCCAACTTGTCTAATGAGTAATCCACACTGACAGTAAGAAATGGGCTGACTTCGTAAGTCCACAACCACAACCCATACAACATCTTTATTACTTGATAACGGTAAACCTCAAGTATAAAACCATGGTGATACTTGGCCCCATTTCCACTCTGGGAACTAAAATGGGTTGAAGCAAACCCAAGGTACTTGGTGTTCAAATTTTTACTTGCCGATAAATCATGCATTTGGAAACAAACTCAAATATCTTTCTTCATTCTCACCACCAATATCGTTGCTTCAAGTCATTATACATCTTAGTACTACCTGCATGTACAGATAAACATCTCATATGTGCCTCATGCAAAATTCTCCTGAATAAGCTCCTCCTTTCTCAGACACAAACTCTATCTTTGAACATCAGACTTCCATTGGGACTAAACCTGAAATCTGACTCATCATCCGTCTCTCGCACCGAGCCAGCCTTGACTTGCAATTCACTATCTTCTTTTGATCTTCAATGATCTCTTGAGAAACATTGGTCTAGCTCTCAACTCAAATAGAATAGAACCATCGTCGATAAAGTTATTTGTGAATTCATTACTCTTAATGCAAATAGGGACTTTCACAAAGCACTCTACGACCACATTCGCCTTTCCCCTGATGGTAGTCAATGACCAACTCATAGTCTTTTTATTAACTCTAACCATCTCCGCCGCTTTAAGTTCAATTCTTTCTTCACAACAAATACTTGTGACTTTTGTGATCGAGTGAAAATCCAACATCTCTCACCATATAGGTGGTGTCTCAATATCTTCAATGCGAAGACTATGGCAACCAATTCTAGATCGTGTGTCGGATAATTCTTCTCATGAGGCTTCAACTACCTTGAGGCATAAGCAATTACCTTGCCTTCAGCATAAGTACACGCCTCTAATCCATTTAAAGATGCATCGCTGTATATCACGAACTCTTCCCTATCTCTGGTTGTACTAAAACCGAGTTTCTATCAATAATGCCTTTAGTTTCTCGAAACTTTGTTGGCATCTTTCTCGTCCACTCAAACTTCACATTTTTCTCTCAGAATAATTTCATCATCGGTTGCAATCATGGAAAACCCTTGATAAATCAAGTCTGTAATAGCTTTCGGCCAGGCCTAGAAAGCTTCTAACATCGTAGATGTTTCTGGTTTCAAATTCATTATGGCCAAAAATCTTACTTGGATCTACTCTGTGCTCCATCTCCCGAGACAATATGTCCCGCAAATCCTACTTCATTGAGCCAAAATTCACTTTTACCGAACTTGGCATAAAGTCGATTTTCTCGTGAGAGTCTACAAAACCGCTCGTAGATGCTCAAAGATGCTCATTCTCATATCGGAATAAATCAATATGTCGTCGATAAAAACGACTACAAACTTGTTAAGGTATGGCTCAAGATGCGGTCATTAAGTCCATGAATACCGCAGAGCATTGGTCAAACCAAAATGCATGACTAAAAATTCATAATGCCCATACCTCGCTCGAAAAGCGGTCTTGGATACATCTCAATCCTTTACTCTCACCGGTAGTACCCCAATCTCAAGTCTATCTTAGAGAACACAAAGGCTCCTCTTCAATTGATCGAACAAATCATTGATTCTGGCAATGGGTACTTGTTCTTTATCGTCACTTTATTAAGCCGACTGGTAATCTATGCACGCCTCATGGTGCCATCTTTCTTTTCACAAATAAAACCGGAGCACCCCATGGTGAACAACTCAACCTTGCAAAGCCTTTATCTCACAACTCTTGCAACCGTGACTTCAGTCTTTCAACTCCGCTGGAGCCATTCTCAGATGAGTAATAGATATCAAGCGACAAAGACGAGCTAGCTCAATGCCAACTCAACCTCTCTAACTGTGGTAGTCCTGTAATTCCTCGTGAAAACATCCAAGTACTCACATACTATCGGTGATCGACTCCAATCTTTAACCTGCTTTCTATCATTCATCACGTAAGGCCGTATATGCTTCATACCCTTTTCTTATGTATCTCTGCAAGCCAGCCATATAAGAAATCATTACAGTGATCTACCTTGTTCCATTGATTCTACATGGAGAATGTCCCCATTCTCACATCTCATCTCGATGTATTTCTTCCCACAATTAACTATTACATCATGGGTGGTCAACCACCCATACCAAGAATGAGGTCAAACTCATCAAATGGTAACAACATAAGGTTTGCCTTAAAACAATGACCTCTAATCATTAATAAACAATCTTTACATACTTCATCAATTAACACACTCTTTGCCTAAAGGATTAGATACCTTAATCGTAAATTCTTTAGAATCTATAGGCATACTCATCTCTGATACTAGTTTCATGCAAATGTAAGAGTGTGTGGATCCGAGATCTATTAAAGCAATAACTTTGATATCATGAAGATAAAAGGTACCCATAATAACATCATGGGAAGATGCCTCTTCGCGAGCGCGAATGGCATAAGTCCGCAGCACCCTACCCTCGTCCTCGCGGCCCGCTCTCTAGGGTTACCTCTTCCTCTTGCCCCACTTCCCCGGGTTTCTCTCAAGGCCTTCCTCCGACCATACTCCCGATCTCTGGTTCCGAGCTCTCTTTCTTCTTTCATTGTCTCTCGACAATCTTTTATGTAGTGGTCTTGGGAACTACATCTAAAACATGCATTTTCATGCGCCTGGGATTCTCCAAGATGACGTCTGCACATCAGGAATTCTGGTCTTTCAGATTGAAAATTCCCACACTAGCGATCAAGTAGTCCGTGCTTTATTTCCCAATACCGCTTACTTTGTCTTTCTTTGAAAACCCAATGGAAGTAGCCGATCAGGTAGGGAAATCTCTTGACTTCTTGGATGAGGATTGGAATGACTTATTCCACTCGCTCTCTTCCTAGAGTCACGACTCCATTTTAGACTTTCTCTTTTACTAGCAGCTTCTTTCTTTACAAGCCCTCTCTACTAGCACAACAAATTCCTTTAATTTAGGACAAAAACAAACAGCTTTGATGTCCTCATTTAACCCATCTTCAAATCTTTTGCTCATGATGGCCTCTTGTGACACGCATTCTCTAGCGTATTTGCCGAGTCGCACAAACTCACGCTCATAATCGGTCACCGACATCTTGCCTTGCTTTTAACTCTAGAAATTCTTTTCTTTCTAATCTACAAACCTTTGACTGATATACTTTTTCTTGAACTCTTCTTAGAAAAATTCCTATGTGATATTTTCCCTTGATACCATCGAAACAAGGGTGTTCCACCATTGGTAAGCAGAATCTCTTAAAAGAGAGACCACACACTTCATGCATTCCTCGTGTGTATGACAACTCATTAAATACCCTCGATAGTATTTTCTATCCGTAACTCGCCTTTTCCGCATCATCATCTTTCTAGCCTCGGAATTCTTCCTCGCCTCTATGTTTCCGATCCTATCAATCTGAGGTTTGTCTCCTCTTACCACCTCTACTACTTGAGGGTGCAGGATAGGTTGTGGAACAAAGCGGGTGAAGGGGGGTTGTACATTTGGGTTCGTCATGACAATGAACTCAGATACCACGTGTTCATAATATGGAGGAAGGCTTCTCTAGCCTCTTTCTCCTCCTTGACTCATCGAGTGGGTCTATTCTCATTCTCATTCTCTAAGACTGCCCCTTCGCGGAGTCAAGCGTTACTTTCTACATCATTCGCTTGACATGGCTTTTCGGGATCCATTTGACTAAATGTATAAACATAATTTAAGTCAATGTGAGTCGCCACACTATCATTATAAAAACATTCTACGTATGGCATGTATAGCTAGATTGCGTATCATGCTACGCTAGTCCTAGAACCGACTAAATCGTAGCTCGATACTCACTAAATGTAACACCCCATACCCGAGTCCTAGGCTAAGACCGAATAGGAGACATTACTATGCTTAAACTTGCTTGAACATGTACTTACGGGCCTCAGAAAATTTGTTCAATTAAAAACTTCTCTTTCTTAGACAAACATATCGCTTTCATGGGCCTACGAGGCCTTAAACATCTATCCGGAAACCTCGGAACTCAATAGGAAAATTTTCCTCGATCAGGTCACACGCTATGTGACTTGGGACACGCCCAGTATACTCCTAAAACACGCCCGTGTCTTTACCCGTGGTTGACATCGACTAATATCACCACCCGGCTGACACGCGCGTGGCTTTGGCTCGTGTGCTAAACCTGGCATTACTCGACTTCATCCACACGGTCCCATACACACGCCGGGTACTTCATCCTGTGTGGTAATTTAATTTACAAGTGCAAGGGGTGCGGACTTCACACGTCCGTAGGCACATGCCCATGTGCTAAGCTGTAATGGCACCTGCAGCCTAAACACATGGCCGGTAATTAGTTGGCGTGGTCTAATCGAAGACTTAAAAACACTAATGTGCAGAGGGGACACACGGCTTAGACACACGCTCGTGTGTCCATCTCAATGTGAGCACTCCTCAGAGGTTATTTTCCAAGCCAATCGCCACTCCGAAATTAAGATCAATTCAATTCTCAATTTGCCAACTCAAGTATTACATCTAACATGAATAATACTACATGCTTCATTGATAATTATAAACATACACACTTAGTCAAACTTGGCCAATCACTTAGCCATATACAAAAAGAATAATAAACTTGATAGCCTATACTTTGGCCCTCCTTACAGACATTTTTCAAAATGAAATGCTTCCTATACATGCCATACTTAATATAAACAACTTATGCTATACCAAAATAGCGATTGATAGATAGTGCTCCGAACTCGATGATGATGATCCATGAGATTAGCTTGGCGGGACCACATGGAAAGAAAGAGTGAAAGAGATAAGCATTTAGCTTAAGTAAGTTTGCATATAATGCACATAACAACATGCTTAATATAAACCATTTGGATATGTACAATGGCATCATAATTTCAACTATAAACTTACTTTCTCATACTTGATTCTTACATATCTCATGATACTTACTAGTCTCGTACTTGTGAGGTAAACAAGGTACTGTATCACTTGATCACATTGATCAATAGCATACTTTAACATAATAATCATAATCTCTAATTTATCATTCGCAACATGAATAATACTCATTCTCGACTTGATGATAACTTTGCTTATTTACTTCTTGTTATCTCATTTAAACTTTACTCGTTTGTCTTGGATGAATTTCTATGAATAAACCGAGGATACTGAATCTCATCTCACATGCTCGATGCTAAGGCCATATCCTAGATACGGTCTTTACATGGAATCTCTCATCTTGGTTTCGAGGCCATGTCTTGACATGGACTTATACAGAAGTCTTTCTCGTGAGTTCCTTGGGAACTTACCATTGCCATGTCTCTGACATGGTCTTACTTAGTATCTTTCACTCATGGAACCGGTCAATGCAGAGCCTTGGCTTGGACTTTTCACAGGAAATCTTCCTTGTTACTCCTGTTCTGCCATGCCTTGGCTTGACTTATATGAAATCTTCTTGTTACTCACCAATGCCATGCCTTGGCTTGGACTTACATGGGATCTCTATCTCTTGATAGCTTTTTCAATTCCAAAGACTTGTCTTGGACTTACATGATAACTTTCAATGCCAAGACTTGTCATGGACTTACATGATATCTTTGGCAGGAGACTCACCAATGCCATGCCTTAGCTTGGGCTTATATGAGTCTTCATCTCATAATAACTCTTCAATGCCAAGACTTGTCTTGGTCTTACATGATAATAACTGTCTAATTGCTTCGATTCCATGCCTCGCTTGGACTTATACTGTACTTTCTCATTTCATGTGATAGATCGAGTATCTAAGCTATTCAACTTCAATAGGCTTTCATGCTTGATCTTATTTGATTACTTTATTTAACATAACATTAAACATTTTCATGATAATATTGTACATTATACTAAGCAAATTCAATGATATTAATCATAAAGCTTAGAAATCATACAAACTTACTCTCAATACAAAATGTATGTAGATATATGCAATTTAGTCTCAACTTTGTTCTTGCCTCGGTTTCAAATCCAAGACCATTTTTCTTGATCTATAATAATAATTAGATCATTCTAATACTCACATTGACAAAATTGACTCTTAACTCATACTTTGGCAAAATTACTATTTTGCCCCCTAAACTTTCTCATATTTGCACTTTTTCCCCGGGCTCAGTAAAATGATTCTCATTCAACTTTCTTAAACTTCATGCTTAGTCAGATTCATTCTCTCAACTCATAGCAATCATCAATTCTCATTATTTCTAATAGGTATGAAATCAATTTCATAACTTTTACAAACTAGTCCCTATATTCATTTTCATGAATTTCACTTAGAAAAGATGTTTATCTAACATAAAACTCTCATAATCTTCCATAAAACATCATTTAACAAGCATGTCATACATGGGTAGATTTTTAACATACATCTTAGCTCATTTTATAGCTAAAACAGCTAATTCATAATACGCAGGAACTTCAAAATATGAAGAAGATTAAAAACAGGACTAAGATGAACTCATTAGCAAGCTTGAAAGATGAAAAAACCCTAGCTATGGGGTTCTTCAAATTTTCGTCACAATGAAGAAGATGAATGAGATTTTTATCATCTTTTTCCTATTTTAATCATTTATTAGATAAATGGCTAAAATTCCTTCTCTTTAAAATTTTCCTTTTACTTAACTCCATGTCCATTTTTGTCCAAAACTTATAATTTGGGAAATTTTCTATTTAAGGACTTCTAATTACTATTCTAAAAGCTATTTCATACAAAAGCTTCAGAAACTCATATTTTGCAACTTTTTGCAATTTTAGTCCCACAATGGGGACCCTTTAATGGAAATTTCCATAAAATCTCTACATAGAAACTTTCATAATACCATGCAAACATCTCAAATACTTTTAAAAACTCATATTAATACTTCAGATTTGGTGGTCTCGCACCACTAATTTCTGGCTTAGCCCTAAATTCTGGATAGCATAAAATGGGTTTTCTTTTCATTCTAAAAATCCACAGTAAGCTACTCACACAAGCACATTTGATCTTTTTCTTTCTTCTTGTTACCTTTTCCAAACCCTCTAAAGTCTGAATAATTCAACCCTCCACTTGTCATGAAATTTTTCAGGCCGTCACTATTTCTTCAACCTAGCCGATTCTTGTTGTAAGTACTTTACTTTTTCTCAATTGATCTTGCTAAGAACAGGCTCTATCCCTCTCCTCACTCTTTTTCTAAATCGATTTTGGGTGAGTATTGATATTCCATCTCTCTGTTGAGATCTCTACTGGGTACTTCTTTGTTACGTGCCAACACGGGTGGTATTTATTCACGCAGGTTTTGAAGGTTGTATTTAATGAGTGCGTAAGTAGTGTAAGTGCGGACTTAAGATGGATATAAGTCACTTATGGTTCAGATTTGCGACAATTTAAGATTGATCACGAGTTGGCATTTTCGTGATTAGTGATCGAGAAAAGCTATTAAGGCTTGGTGTTTCTAAGTAAAGGTTAGGTGAGACTTCCGACTTTTGGTAAGGTATTCAATAAAAGTTTATGTGATTAATCATTGAGTGACATCATTTGTAGGATAAGTGGCTAAGGAGATCGCGTAGTTTGTTGAGCGGTGTGTAAGCATACACTCATACACACATAATGGATTTGAATCTAAATCCCGAAAGTTGGGCTTGAGTAGTTCTATGCGGTGTGCGAACACCGAGATGGGGAAATGGAATTGATATTGTGGACCCAATGAGTGATCCTCATGGACTTAGGTGTCTTTGTGTCAACGCCAAGATAGGCAAAATAAAACGGGATGGGTCGTGGGCTGAAATGGGCGTAACTTGATGAGTTAGTAATAAGTGATGAACTTGTCATTACAAGTTACATGGCTTGGAATTGATTTGGGCCATATGAATGTGATTGGGCCAAATAGACTATCTGAATAAAGATTTGGGCCTAATAATTGCTATAATGAATGAGATTGGGCACAGTAAGACCATATGAGCGTATGCGATTTTGTTTGGGCTTTGAAAGGTGTCTTGGGCTTAGTGTTTGTTGAAGATTATTGACCTGCATAAAACTTAATTTGATAACTAGTTTATATTAGTGGACAAGCTGCACCAGGTTAAAGGTGTATGGCAATGGGTATATCGGCTGCTCTAGGATTGGATCTAGGGGAGAGCTTGGCAGTGCTTAAGTAGTCTTAATGGGAAGCTCACCTCTATTCTCTGAATCTGCATGTTAGTGCATATTGTCCGCACATTCAGCTTGTGCGAGGTACTTTGATAACGAGGCCAGAAAGTAAGTAATAGACCCATAACTGCGAAAAATGATCTGAAATGCCTGAGAAATGCTAAAATAACTAAAATACTGCCCCCTGTATGGAGGTGAGATTGCATGGATGCTACATGTACACCCTGCGCGTATCTACGCGTGTTTCTGTTTAGAGTTACATATATAGATTTGAAATTATAGAATAAGAGGAAGTATATGCAGAATCGCATGGTTGCCGAATGCAGCGTAAGATCCGCAAATATTTTCAAGCCCGCTTATGGATTAACGGCTTCTTTGCAATGTTAAAATATTATACTGACCAGAGCTGCCCGCCGAAATTGTACTTCAGCGGATAGGTAGGTGCGATTTAAAATCCTACGGATGTGTTTTGGTTGGGCCAGAGCAGAAGAAGTATCTGGATGAATTATTCTGAGGAGGGTTTGCCACGACATTGCATGTATGTTATTATTATGTTGATAATACTATTCATATGCTATTTGTTTATCAATTAGTCACATAGGTTTTTAGAAACTCCTCCCTCTTTTATTTTTCTCGGAGTGATCTCATTAGGCGGTTCGTACGGATGGGAGGAGACAGAGGTAGCCAACTAGGCAATTTTCATTAGACTTTGTTTTCTTAATATCTAAAATTCTATATTTTAAGTTATTTATTTTAAGTTAATTTATTCCGAATTTGTATAAAGGCTTTCCTCTCTAGTTATTATTCCATTACTTTCCACTTTATGCATTGAAATTTTAAACCGGAATTTTTAGTTTATTTCTTTTAAGCGATATTTCAAGGTTTTTGAAAATAATTGTGTTTTAGAGAATGAGCTTAGTATTGCCAGAAGGAAATTTTTACTTAATAACAAGTGAAAATGGTTTTTAGCTACAACACGCGTTTTGAAAAGCAAACTAGATTTTTCTTAACTTTTCTCTAGAAGAGTTTTCAATGAAGCAAGGTTTAGCAAGTAAATATACTTCAATGTGGCGCTGATTGAGACAACTTGGAAGTGGTTTGGGGTGTTACAAAGCCCTACCAGTGTGGTTGTGGCTTGGTCGTGTGGATCGCCAGATGGAGTTTGTCGGTTTTGGCTCATTTTCCGCCCTCCTTTTGCTTCCCAGTATATGCTCTCCTAAGTATAGAGAAGGGCTAAATTTAAAAAGAGATTAGAACATCAATTCAACAAATTATAAAAATAAACATCCAAAAACACGCTAAGCGTGGGTTAAAATGTGTTACTTTTATGGTTTATCAAATATCCCCACACTTAGCGTTTGCTTGTCCTCAAAGTAAAATCCTCAACTCACGATTAAAAATTAAACTTCCTTTTGTAACACCCCAAACCGACCTGGGCGTTATGGCCAGGATCGGACGTGTCACATCAGTGATGTCTATAAACCTAGTAGTCTCAAAAACTCAATACCAAACATTTGTCGCACCAGAGACTTGTAAGATTGTTATTTCCTGTACACTCATTACCTGATTAAACAAATCATTTACTAACTTAAAATTAAATATCGCGGAAGATTCGATTAGAGTTGCAAATTCTTCCTTTAAGGTTTGAAAATCGTAATATCCTTTGAAAAATCGTTGGTCCTTTTAAAACTCAGCTAGCTTCCTAGTCACAACTGCATTAGTAATGAAAAGAAAATACCAATTTAAAGTTAAAAATCTGAAATGGCCTTATTCTGAGAATCATTAGCCCAATATATTAAAACCAATTAAGTAAAATAAATCTCAAGTTTCACGAGGTAAAACATGTGGAGTGTGGCCTTGCTACCCTCCAAGGTCCTCATGACTCGGATCGTCTAAGGCGGGGATTACAATACAGTTAAGGAAAGGGGTGAGTTAATGAAAACTCGTGCATGTAATCACCCGCTACAGATGTAGTCACAATTTCATTCTATCCGATGCTCAGTGGGCCAAAAGCCCAAAATATATCAATGCGGCATGAATGTAACCCAACCGATCCGACCTAACACACCACCCGTACCAGCAGCACACACCTTGGCGAGGACCAAGTCAACCCACCGGCCGAGCACGCGATAATGATCTGGTCGCACAATAATAGCAGCGACAAAGTACGCTGCATGCGATAAGAACGTGCGTTTGAGCCAATTGAATTAATATCATTAGCAAAGCGCTAAATGGAAATATAACGTGGCACAGCCACGATCTGATACTTCCTCCAAGATAAACCCACTGACCCAATGCAAATATAAACGTGGTCATATATAATCCATGTATGCAATATATCACAATCACAATCAATCATCACAGATTCGCATACATCTTTAGAACTACCGCTAGGGGTATAATCGGTTATCTGGTCGGTTGGGGTAAAATGGTAATTTACCCCTCAGAGGTATTCCAGTAATTTTTACCCCAATGAAATTATTTGGTATTCAGACATCTAACGGCCTTTACAAAGGCCCTCTGCATGCGCCTCGAGCGACACGGATGCCCTTTGCTCGTCAAAATGATGAGGTTGGGCCGAAAGCTCCACCTTCATTGATGAGCACAAATGCTCGTGTGGTATTATGCACCACTTCGATCCGCAGTTACTGCTCAACACCGTAGCTACACATCTATTATCAGGCCATACGTGGATTTCGCCCCGTGGGGCCCATTAGCCCAGTGGGCCAGTTATTGCCGGCTCCCAACGAAGGCTCATTACGTGGCACCGCTTCCACAGAAAGGATCGATGGCACTCCCAATGATGTCGCCCGATATTTGTGGCTGCGGTTTACACTCTACGAAAGTGCTGCGCGCGCTCGAGTGTTCGGATCTTGATAATGACTTTCCTCGATATTGCGACTTTTCAGTGTCATTCCTGACGATCATCGTGGTGTGAATACACCCCTTCACTCTGCTCGCATTAACGAGGAACAAAAAGAGTGCTAAGATTACACACCTACTTTGGTTTCTTTGTTTCGAGACGCTTCCTGAGGCACCTATGATATGACCATGATCATTAGTTGATTTCAACGCCTCTTGAGATTCGCAATATTGAAATGCCCTGCACAAATACCAAGCACCACTTACCGCGAGGCGTGATCCCCACAAGCATTATCTGCAATCACTGTGTAATCATTCGCCAGCTGTAAATGGTGCACAGCACAATGTTGATGAACAAAGAGAAGTTAGCAACCATGCAAATATCCATCATTTCACTTAGAAAAGAGAGAGGAAGACCGGTTTACTCGCCAGAAGTCACAAGAATACTAACTATGAAACGAATTAAGAAGCATTTGAATTACTCACCCTTACCCACACCTCAATGAGCAGACGACAATTGCCGATGTGGTTTGACAACAGGATCTCTAGCCCGACCACCAAGAACAAGTTAAGGTTCAAGATGAAGAGTATGCAGATTAGGCTTACAAGATTCAGCAAATACAGTAAGGAGAACCAGCTTTAGAAAGAATTGCTGATTCGGCTAAAATCGAAATCGAAAGGAGAAGTATAGCTATACGGCGAAGAGGGAAAAGAAAAAGAAAATGAATGAAGTGCAGGAAGAGGTGGAAGTGGGAAGAAGAGTAAGATTACGACCAACCTGCAGAAAATGTACAGCGAGTTGACAAAAGTTTATGAAAGGCTATTAGCAAGATGAGAGAAGAAAAGAAAAATGCCACGAAAGGTAAAGAAAAGTGCCTGAAATGCTTCGGCAGAAGAAAACCCAGAAGAGCCAAAAAAAGAACTCCAAAGCAAAAAGGGTTTCAGGCTTCTACTAACACCCAAGGTTCAAGAAAATGCTTCCAAATGCCACCCCCTCTGGCCGAAATCTCCCACTTAGCCACACTCCCAAATTAGAGCCAACACTCCACTTTTGTCCCACTTCCCTAGATTTTCTCCCACAAAATCTCCTACTATTGCCTCCCACTTCCATTTGAAATGTTGACCATCTGTCTTCTAATCCTCTCCCCTTGCAGAGAGTTTGCTCCAAACTCTACTTCTTCCTCTGAACATACAGAGGCAAAAGTCCTCAGTTCGCCAGTGCGGTAGGTTCGAACCCATTCCTCCTTGCTCACTTCCCTTGGCGCTTGACACATGACCACAAGCTCTTTGTGACCTCCTAAATGCACACAAATATGCTAAAGTCCTCTGACTAACAACCCTCTCCTCTTTAGGGCAAAAAACTAAAATTTTTCCCAAAGTCTCAGATTTCGAACCGGCTCCTCCTAGAGCCACCAAAATACTTTCGAATAAACTAGCTAGCTCAAGCACAACATAAATTTTAAACAAAATTATAACCACAATTTTTAGACGTCACAGATCCTTAATTCATAATTCTTATCAATAATGTCTTATCATAATTCTACAAATAATTCATACATTGATAATTTTAGCCCAGAAGAGTACTAAATATTCAAACAATCCAAGTCACACATTTTTATAGCATGAAAAAATATAGGTGTTTCCCTTATCTAAATAATTGCATTTGATCTCAAGCCCAATACCAGAGCGACATTGTAACAACCCATTTTGACCCTAATCGAATAGTGGTTTGACCATAAGTCAGTCAGAAAATAATTTAAAATTATTTTTAGGTGTTTATTATGTGTGGAATTTGCTTATGTTAAATTTTTCGTGTTTAATTTTTGTCGTTAAGTGTCAGATTAAATAAAAAGGACTTAGTTGCGTAAAATGTGAACATTTCTATAATTAATGTGTAGTGCTAATTTGCTCAGTAACTTTAATATTAGGTCCTTAAAGGGAAAAAATGGCCCATTCTAGGCTATAGTGAATGGCATAGAGATGGGTCAAAAATGACCTTAATTTATATGTTATAATTATTAAATATAAAAGGTTAAATAAGTAAATTAATAATAAACTAATATATGTTAAATAAAACAAAAACAAGTCTTACATTATCATCTTTTACTTAATAGAATTTAAGCAAGAAAAAGAAAACAAAACTCTAGCAACATTAGGCCATTGATTTGAGCTTTGATTCAAGGTGAGTTTTAGCTTGTTTTTGATAATTTTTATGTTTTGAATCGTTACTTTGAGTACTGCTCAGGCCCATGCTAATTTTTATTACTGCAGTGATGATTTTGTGTTTTGCCATGATGATAGCTTGTGATTTTTGTTGTTTGATGATAAAATATGAAATATATGTATTAGATTTGACATGTTGTTGTTCTTTGGATTTTTGATTTAATTTGAAGTAATTTGGACTGAAATTGCAGAAAATAAAATTTTGAGTGACTTCAAATGTGAAATAAATGAAATGTGTGAGACTTTAGCGAAGACTATATAATATTCTAGCTTTAAGATAGTGTGTTTCAAATTTTGTATATTTTGTGTTTTGTGCCAAAAGGACTAGAAGTGTAAAAGTGTGAAATGTTAGAAGCGAAATTGCCAATTTGCCCCATTGTATGTTTTAGATTAAATTGAATAGAATGGTGTTTAAATAAGCTTAATTCTGAATATGTTTAGACTGCAATCCAACCAAAGCAGTTTGGGAGTGAGGAAAAAGCAGTAAATCTCATTAGTGGTGATTTTCACAATTAAAGTCGAAGCGTGGTGAAATCAAGTCAATCAAGCATTTAAAATGTTATTATAATTATGAATATATATTGTTATGTGTGATAACTTCGAATTATTTGATTAAAATTATTACCTTAGTAGAATGTGAAATTGAGAATTGACTATGTTAGAGTTTGAATTAAACTCGAGATCCAGATGTAAGAAAAGCCCCGCATTTAACCCTAGAATAGATTGGGATACATAATAATCATGACATAGGATATCTGATGCCGTGTTATCGGCGTAAGCACCGCGTGCGGGGGCGTTGGCATCGACTTGTGTTTACGTGTAAGACCGTGCGGGGCGTTGGCATCCGCCCATGTTTACATGTAAGTACCATGTCAGGGACATTGGCATGTCGTATTTGATTACGTGGTGAGACACTATTTGGGGATAGTGGCATCAATATGTGATTACATGTAAGACCACGATAAGATATGTTGGCATTATGCGAAACTTCCCTGCTATCAGCGTATCCTTTTTAATTGAGAAGCGGTTCAGCGGGCATTGTTAAGTGAAGATTCAATGTGAAAAATCGAATTAAAAGGGCTAGAGGTATGTATTTAAGCTGTGTTATGAAATAAAGTAAGTTGATTGTTTATTTGATCAAATAAATGCTAAGTATTAAATGATAATCTAATATGCGATAAGCATACTAATTATGTATGTTAAATTTAAATGTGTTTTATGTGATCTTAACAATGAAAAAATGATATATGTTCGGAGTGAATTTGTACAAATAGCATATGATAAAGTATACAAGATTTAAAATGATAAGCTGTATATTTGTGGATATGTATATTTTGTATTATTAACTTGAATTGTTAAATATTTAATAGTTGATATTTAGTTTGCTTATGACTTTACTGCAAGCTTAAATAGCTTGCTCATGTATTTTAAATACATCTCTGTTTCTATAGATTTTTATTCAAGCTAATGAGCTCGGGGATGAGTCAGCATAGAACATCACTCATCGTGGTTCCTCTGGTATTTCACTAAGTTGATTTTGAATATATGGCATGTAAATAGCATAATAGAAAGTGGATTGTGGATAAAGTACTTCCTAATGTAAATAATTTCTATGCTGAAAATGGCTTATCTTCTTTGGATTTAGTTTGGTATCTATGTTTATGGTTTGTAAATGGTCATTAAAGATTTAGTTGATGTTTATGCATATTTGGTATGGCATAAGTTTGCATGGGTAAAAATGGTATGATGTTTATATCTTTGGACATATTGAAGATTTGGTTGGGTAATTTAGTACATGTATGCTTATTGTATGCTTTGTAGTGATGGATTGATTTAGTTATGAAAGTGAACTAAGAGAGACCGAATACTCTTATATATATATATTTTGGTTGATGTTAAGTGAAATGTGTGTGCATATATAGTTTTATTAAGTATATATATACTTGCATGGTGTGATTTGGTTTTGGTGATATAAATGTTAGAATATAATAAATAGGTGCTCGAGGATTTGTTTGTCTGTTTAAGTCTTTAATAAGTTGGTTTAAATTGATGATGTTAACTACAGCATGATAGGTACTATGGTATGTGCTTGTGATAGATGTTTCGTGTGGATCACGAATGGATTTGGTTTTATGTTTAGGTTATGAAATTTGGTATTTGTAAATGGTAAAAAAAATTAGAATGAAATCATGTATGTATGTATAAAATGTATTCTAGGTATATATGATAAAATATATAATTGTTGTTAATGATTTGTTCTTTATGAGTGATAGTTGTGAGATTCCTAGAAGTAATGTTTAAACAAAACCACTTGCTTGATGAATTAAGTATGCTGTGGATTAATAAAGTTTATAGTGAGACTTGGGGATGAATTAAGACAGATTAAGCATTTGGTAAGTTTGGTATTTGTTTAGTAAATGGGCTTGAATTATTGGATGTCTTATTGAATGATAGGTATAAGATGATTATAGTATTCGAACATATATAGATAATTATGATCCAAGTTTATGTGAGAAAAATATACAACTAGTATTTTATTTGGATGATTAAAAGGATACATATCACGATTTTGATTTGAATACTAGGTATGTGAATTTGGTATGTTATGTATCATATCACTTTCATTCATAGATGTAAAATGTAATAGTTCTGAAACATGTGACATGTGTGATATATATATTAATATCATTGTTAGTACTTTATTTTAGATGTAATGTGATGTGTTTAAAAAATAATACTATGCCCTGTTCGAGTTGTGTCTTTTCTGTAATGCTCTCGTGAACCCTCTAGTCAGAGCGAGGCAGATCACGGGTTAGAGAGTGTTGGCATTTGATTGAGTATCGGAGCTGCGGTTTGTCGATTCTGAGACTAACGTAAGCGCGTGTGAGTCTAGCTATAATGCCATATATATTATATACTGCCCGATAGTGTGATGACTTTTGACATCGAAAATGTCATTTTTATATATTAACGGATCCCCGATCGAGTCAGTAAATGATGATGTCGAAGTATAGCACCTGTTCAGCGTAAGATAACAGCGCTTATTGATTCTCGGCCAAGCTTGAGTAACCAAGAGAGGGAGGCTGGAATAAACCTTCTATCCAAATGATGAATGGCGGATTACTCAATATGCGAGACTAATCATTTTTACTTTGCTCATCACCCCAGATTAATCCATCTTGATGCACTCTACTATACCTCAGTGAGAGTGATCAGCTAAGCATTGTCTAAACCTCATGTTGATAAAGTCCCAGAAAAACATGGAGTCGAAGAATTCGTAGCTCACGATGATGATGATCTTTGAGCAGTGAGTTCGGGCTCCATAATACTATTCGAGTGTTTGATGAATTATCCTCGCACTTCGATGAATGTTTAAAATGTGCCATATCCCTCACGCATGTAGGACCTTTATGATACACTGATGGAATACACTAGTATCGGTGGTTCCAAAAGAATGAGTGACACAGGAATTCTTTGATGCATTTAAATTTCGTAAGAAATGCATCGATCGGAAGATTTATCGACCATAAATGCAAAAGAATTTCTTGAATTGAAACAGTGAGTCGGATAGCGGTGGATGTAGTATGAGTGGAAATTTATGAGACTCGATCGGTATGCGAGAGTGTGTTTGAAATAAGCTATAATGTGTAAAAGATTTGAAGATGATGTGAATGAACGTAAGACATTAAAGCTGTTTAGTTAGTTGTTAGCATACTTGAGATAAAAAGAGTTTCTGGTACTTGTTGTGCGAGCTCAGCAAGCGAAGAGGCTTGGGAAGAGAAGAAAAGAAAGCTGACTGCAGAAGCTAGAGATTTACGTTAGAGACCATTGGTAAGTCATTTACTTCAATGACTCCAAAGAAGTTCTCGAGATGATCTTTAGCTGGATTTCCAAAGACTTTCTTTGCGGGTTATTCTGGACGTGATCGAGATAGACCACCTATGAGCTCGGGAAGCTACCTCGGTAAGCTAGTGTGGGTAATGCGAGATCCAAATCCCAGCAGAGTTTGAACATTTGTGGTAAAGACATCCCGGTAGTTGTGAATTGCATGCCAATGAGCTCCGGCTTTAAATGTGGATCTGAGATCATTTCATCTCTGGGAGTGTCGAGAGTTGAAGCGAGATCGAGAATCCGATCTGTAATGCTAGATCGAGTAATCTTTGTAGTTCAGGCTGCAGACCACGGAGAAATCCGAGTAAACGTGAGTGGCAGTCAGCAGAGGGACCAAAAGATTCAAATTTGTTAGATCTAAGGCTCGGTGGCACCGGCGGAGCTTATCTTCCATTAAACCACACGTGAGGAAGCTTCGTCCCCAGGGCGTCATTGCATACTTTCACTCTTTATGATACTAGTGTTGTTGCATTGATTGACCACAGTTCGGACACTCATTATTATGTGTGTAGACTTTTTAGTATCGAGCAGAAGACTTTTCTGTAGAGTCTCTTTGAAGTTTGTGATTAAAATGTATCAAACCCACTCAAGTGGTGTGTTTGGTTGATAAAAGTGTACCCAGGAATTGTCAGTTGATGATTCGAGATTCATGTTTTCCAGTGATTTGATGTTGTTGCCATTCGACAAGTTTGATATAATTTTGGGTATGGATTGCTTCAACTTTGCATGATGCTATTAGCTGAGCCGCAAGCGGAAGACTTATTGATTTACGCGAATGCGGAGCGTGATTATTCGGATTGAGTCTAATGATCACGAATGGTTTCACAGCGGTGATATCTTCAATGTTAGCTCGTAAATATGTGGATAAAAGGTTGTGAAGCTTATTTTTGTATGTGCTCGATTCTAAAGTGACCGAAAAGCCAAGATAGGTACATTTGTGTGTGAAATGTCGGGGATGTGTTTCTGGCGAAGAGTTACCAGTTTTGCCACCTATTCGAGAAGTTGAATTTGGTGGTGAATTAGTCTCTTGCAGGGACGACTCGATTTAGGAGTAGCTCTCAGATGAGAATGGAACCTCTGAGAATGAAAAGAATTGGAAAGGTCAACAAGAAGAGTCGACATATAGAGGTTTTTGTGCAATCGAGTTTCTCACTGCAGGGTGCACCGATGTGTTGTGAAAAAGAAAGGCGGAACTATGAGAATGTGCATCGACTCTGAACATTCCACACAATAAAGTGACTATAAAGAATAAGTATCAGATTTGCCCACGGATTAATGATCTGATACGATCGAGTTGAAATGAGCTACAAGATGTTTTCAAAAATAGATTTGAGATTAGGCTACTACTCGACTACGAAGTTAAAGACTCGAGCATGTGCCAAAGCACTGCATTCCAGAGCGAGTGCGAGGACAACATGGAGTTCTGGTATGCCTTCCTGGACTCACTAATGCACTCTTGGCTTTCATGGATTTGATGGTCCAGTTTTTCAGAGACAGATATAGATTACTTTTTGCATTAAATGTTCATAGATGATATTTTTGATTCTACTCCCATGATGAAAATCATAACACCTTACTCCAGGTTCTATACGCCTAACCGGAGTTCGGCGGCATACCATAAAAAAACTCTCAAGATCTCCGCCCAGGCTCGATGACTACTCTCTTAGAATCACCTCAACAACCTCATTCTTGACTTAGGGCCTCCTTTCGTACTCACGAGGGCTCGAGAACCATGCTCGAAACTCTCTGATTTTTAAAACTTTTCCATCTATCTGAGGACTCTGCGCCGGGTGTAAGATTTAGCATGCGGGTAAGGTCACACACCGCCCATGGTCACTACGTGCATGAAAACTCAAGCATTCTACCAATGCCCCATGGTTAGGCTGCGCGATGCTCTCCACCCGTGTGGGTGCACACTTACTACCTTGCTGCGGCTTTGGAAGTCTGAACGCAGCGTCGTGTGGCTAGCTCAGTGGACAACGGTGGTGCCACACCGCGTTCCTGGACACCTGCGCCGTGTGACTGTGGAGTGCTCTGATACTGACTTAAAATACTAACATCTACGGGGACATCGGCCAAGTCACACACCAGCCGGGCTGACCCAGGTGTGTCACGCGACTCAGACACACCCCAGATGTGTCTACCCCTATGGACAAGAACAAAGCTATTTGTCGGATTCTTTTCACTCCTCAATCATACACAACAAGTACTCATTCAACACATCCATAGCCAACTCATAATCTTACAATCTCATAGATTAACTACATCTTTTCATAATAAAGTAGCCAACAACTATGGCATTATGCAAAATAGATTATCCATCTGAAAGCCACAACACGTCTTTTAGCCATTTCACGACAAAATTCACTTGCTAAATACATCCCTATACATACCATTTACAAAACATTGAGTCTCATGTGCCAGTGTCTGTCGATAATGTAGGTGATCTTCCAATTGATCCATCGAGATTCTCGATTCAACACTTTCGCTTCTATAGTAGATAAAGGAAAAGAAGGGGAGTAAGCTTTGAGCTTTAGTAAGTTTACACATAAACAATTAAGCATCATAGTATGAGCTGAAACATGAATTGGCATTATACCAAATATATAATGTACAACTATGCTTACTCTTTCTATCCCTTACCACATTTTCAGAACACATCATAGTCACATACTCATAACCATTGACCTTCATCCTGCAGATCCAATATCACATTTACACAATATACAACATATCATTGTTTCTAGATAATACATCCACAATGATTCTAATCCACACACACCTAATGTCTCAATGGTTTCATACTTGTAGCCCCACACAATCAAATAGTGGAGGTAGTATCGTGACTTGCTTTACCACAAAGGTGTGTGCAGGTAGTCAATATAGTGGTTTGGCACTTAGCAGATTAGACAATATATATGACGAGCATCGCTTTTATGTGACTCATCATCGTTATGCCTTAGGATGGTATCGCACTTAGCCCCTTCATTTAGCATTATCACTTACACATCCACATATCTACTTACTCAATCATACATCCATTCATAATTTCTACCATTCATTCCACATAGGTTCTTTAATCATTCTCAATCATGCCTACACACTAGCTAGCATTAACAAATTGTAAGTATGAATGCAGTGACAATGTGCATACACTTACCCACTGCAATACGTGTAACTCGAAACGGGAAGCACATC